>OVAN01007104.1:196-20189 GCA_900406275.1 Anastatica hierochuntica | reverse complement strand
GAGATGAAGAACAAAGAGGAACAAATCAAGAACAAAGATTTAAAGAAAGATGAGATGCATAAATTAATAAAAGAGATCCATTAACAAAGAGTTTATAAATCGCAAAACAACTTGAAAGAAATCTAAAAACTAAAGCTTAGGTAGCACAAATGTTCTTGGTGGCTAAGGGGATGTATTTATACTAAAAGGGGGTGAGAGGAAGCCCTAAAAGCCTTAAAACACGGCCTTAAAACACGTCAACATTTTGGTAAGGTTGTCAGTTGTCAACCTTAGGTAGCCAGCCATCGACCTGGAGGTCGATGGCCAGCAACCTTGACAGCTTCTTTTTCTTGCTCTTTCAATTACCGTCAGAATGACGTATTATTTGCATATACTCTCTTCTCCACTTACTCTTGGCTCTTATTCTCTTTGTTTCTTCACCATTTAAGCATCAAGAATCCATCATTCCAAGCTCTCAAGTTGCTCATCCAAAGGTTGTACCTACAAATGCAAAAGAATGCAATGCAAAGACGAAAATCCTAAACTAGACTCAACTTAGAAACTCTATGAATTCTAACACCTAAATGCATTATATACAACCTAAATGCAACTAAAACAGATACTAAATGATGCTAAAAATGCGTTAAATTATGAACACATCAGCGGCCCGGCAATGGTTTATCACCATTCCAAACAGAAGCATGAATTCTTTTGGTGCTCTAATAAATATGTTCATAAAATAATTTGCAAGCAGTATGGTGTCCTGGAAACCCATTGATGACCTCTACGTAGTCAGACAACACCAAACGAAACCACTGCAGTGTTATGTGCATCACTTCAACCAAGGGAAGGTGGCAATACCTAATTGCAATGTCGAGACCACGATTCTAGCCTTCAAAAAAGGGTTGCGAGACTATGGGCATCTTTACAATGACCTCGTAAAGTACCCTTGCTACACAATGGAAGATGTCCTTTCTCGGGCCCACACAAAGATAAAATGGGTGGAAGATGTAGCCGCCAGGAGAGGATACAAGCTAAAGTCAGAGGCACGAGTCATAAGTATAAAGAAGAACATAGCGGATGATAAACCATACTGGAGGCCTTCTAAGGATACCAGAGGTGAAGGAGCCAAAGGCAGACACTTTCCTGTGGATAGATTAGATAATGAGAGAATGGTTGTAACCATCTAGCAAGACATCCCAAATCTGTCAATATCCAAGGCAAAACTGGTAGGAGTCCTGAATCAGATGGGTACCCAAGTCCAGTGGCCTCAAAAGATGAAGTCTTCTGATAACCACTAAAACACCAGCAAGTGGTGTGATTTCACAATGACTATGGCCACAGGACGGAAGATTGCATATCCCTTAAAATGGAGGTCAATGACCTACTCAAGAAAGGATACCTTTGGGAATTCCTCTCTGAACAAGCCAAAGAGCTTTTGAGTAATGGGGAGGATGACAGTCCTACCGGTCGTAATACCCTCACTTCTCTTTCGAGGCATGATTGCGTGATCAATGTCATATCTGGAGGATCAGAAGTCAGGATCATCATCCACGCCACAACCAAGAAATGCACCAGAACCTCAAACAATAACCAAGGTGTCCCAGAGGCCAAGCGCCCACACCAAGCTGTAGAAGCCATCAGCTTCAATACTGAGGAGCAAGAGCGGATCCTGGCACCTTATCATGACGCCTTGCTGATATATTTAACGGTGGCAAATTTTTTTGTGTAGAGGGTGGTCATTGACAACATAATCTCCATGAACGTGCTCTTCTTGGGGACTTACGGGGACCTTGGTTTAATCATGGAAGCTCTAATCAGGAAACCCACGCTGCTCGTGGGTTTCAGCGGAAAAGTCAGATAGGCGGTCAGAGAATTTGTTCTGCCTGTCTCTATAGGAGGCATGAATCTATCCACCAGGTTCTCCGTCATAGATTGTGCATCTTTCTACAAAATGATCATGGGGAGACCTCAAATACAAAAGATGGGAGTCGTGCCTTCTACTTTGCATCAAATTTTAAAGTTCCCGACACCCTGGGAATCAGAGAGATCAAAAGAGATTAGGAGAATCCTCGGTCGTGCTACCACCATCAAAAGCAAGACGAACCCCTTACAACACAACCACTTCCCGCCAGGAATAATGAGGAGCAAGAAGTGGAACAATTAGATGAGGTATCCCTAATGCCTGGAAACCCAGAGAGAAACCGCAAAGTGGAAACCTGACTGCAAGAAGGCATACACCAAAGACTCATTGACTTTCTGAGGTCTAACTCTGACTGCTTCTCCTGGTCCCATATTGACATGTCGAGAATAGACCCATCAGTCATATTACATTAGCTTCAAGTGGATCCAAAGTACCCACCTATAAAGTAGAAAAAGAGGAAATTTGCACCGAGAGCGACGCTATCATTAATGACGAAGTAAAGAACCTACTACCCGCTGGGTTCATCAGTGAGGTGCAATACCCCGATTGGCTTGCTAATGTCTTCATGGTAAGAAAGAAAAATGGCAAATGGAGGGTCAGCATTGATTTTACTGATCCCAATAAATCATGCTGAAATGATACTTTGCCCTTGCCTCATATAGACAAGGTGGTGGACGCCCCGACAAACACCAACTGATGAGCTTCATGGATGCTTTCGTTTCATACAATCAGATCCTCATGCTCCGAGACGACCAAGAGAAAATTTGCTTCTTGATTTCCCAGAGATATATTGCTACAAGGTGATGCCTTTTGGATTAAGGAATGCAGAATCCACATACCAGAGACTGGTACACATGATGTTTGTAGATCAGATTGGCAAGACCATGGAAGTTTACATGGAAGACATGCTAGTAAAATCAATAGAAGCAGAAGATCACATAGCTCACTTGCATCAAACTTTTTCTATGCTAAGAAAATACAATATGAAGCTCAATCCTTCTAAGTATTCATTTGGCATGAGAACGGGTAAGTTCCTAGGGTACATATCAAGGAAAATCTATAACAAATCAGGGGAATTCATGCAATTCCCTCTATTAAGAATCCCAAGGACGTACAAAAGCTAACATAGAGAATGGTAGCCTTGACTTGATTCATATTCAGGCCTACCAACAAATCTCATGCATTCTTTGAAGCTCTAAAAACCCCAAATAAATTTACATGGGATCAGAAGTGTGAAGATACCTTACCACACCGCCCCTACTCTCTAAACCAAAATACGGAGAACCGCTCCTTCTATACCTCGCAGTTTCTGAGCATGCGGTAAGTGCCGTCTAGACTAGAGAAGAAGGAAGCAAGTAGCATCTGTTCTACTACGTCAACAAGTCACTCTTGGATGCGAAAACATGTTACAACAACTTGGAGAAATTGGCTCTTGCTCTTGTCATGGCAGTGATGTATTTCCATTTTACGAGTTGTTACTTGTGTTTTATTCTTGAAAATGGTGTTTTAATATGCATCTGATTTTTTTTGGAGTCGTTTATTGTTCTTTATATTCTTTTCAGGCTATAGGTTTGATTGCATGGAAAAGAATGCTTATGGATGTCATTGGGGAGCTTAAAGAGAGCGTTATTGAAGATTTCACATATCTGAACATAATGACAAGGATTAACTGATCCTTGTCACGGATCGGGCGATCTTTGTCACGACGCAAACCATTGTGAGTCGAACCCGAAACGAAAACCGAAAACCCAAAATACATGTTTAAACATCTAAACTCGCATTTTTCTTTCTATTATGTTATTTTCTGAGATTTTGAGCGCACATTGAGCTTTGAGAACCCTCGAGAGGCGAATTCAACACAGTGACCCTTTTCTTGTTGTCTTGATTTTAGTGAGTAGTTTCGTTAGTTGGGTTTAGGGATCTCACATATGGTTTTCGTGATTCAGTGATAGTTAGATTGTTAATTGAGAAATTATCAATTGAATCTTCTTTTAACGTTGTTCTTAAAGTTGAAATTTGCTTGATCAACAAGTTTATGATATTAGGTTGTTACAGGCACCGAAAATGTTCGATGAAATGCCTGAATGAATGTTAAATGAGAAAATTTTGTTAGACCAATAGAAAGTTTATGCTTAAGCAATTTGTGAACTTATCAAACCTGTTACAATGCATGTTTAAGAAACAAAACTCATTGGAAGTTAGTGTCTAGTGTCCTAATACATAGTGAATTAACGCTGATGAAGTATGTTAATTCAAGCTTAGTGATTTGAGTTCGAGATGACTCTTAAATGTTTCCCCAGCAAATCTATAGTCCTGATGAGCTGGATTCCTTGAGATTACCATGTGCCCAACATTTCCCTCAAATATTTACAGCCGTTTGCTTGATTTCTTGCTTTTGTTTACTTTGATTTCGATATTAACATCTCCACAAACTTTTCCTCTTCATCTTGGCCCGTGTTTGATCCATTTCTTTTCGTGTGATCAATAGTCTATGTGGATTCAGTCCTTAACCAATACAAAGTACATATTTGTGCGCTAGGAGTTGGTTATTCGGGTGAAAGCTGACCTATCAAGCAACTAGGAAATTGCGTCCTCACTTTCAAGCTCACCACGTGGTAGTGGTAACATCATTACCCATCATGATAGTGCTCTACAAGCCATAGGTATCAGAAAGGTTAGCTAAGTGGGTTGTGGAATTAGAGGAATACGACTTGATATTTTTTCTGAACCGCAATAAAATCAAGCAGAAAAAGGGGGCAGGAGAGTGGAAGTTGTATGTAGATGGATCTTGCAATGTAAGAGGGGAAGGAGTACGTGTCGTGCTTATATACCCAAGAGGAGAGGTGGTGTCCAGAGTAGTGAGGGGAAATTTCAAAGGCCACTAATAACGAAAGTTAGTATGAAGCTCTAATCGTCGGGTTAGGTGTAGCCAGAGACATGGGAGTAGAAAACTTAAGGGTTTATAGTGACTCCTAGATGATTGTGAGCTAGACACAAGGCGAACACAAGAAAAAAGATTCTAGCATGACCAAATATCTGCCCTTAGCCAAGAATCTTGTCGACTCATCCCATGTAACAAAATTCGCATGCTGAAGCCTTGGCTAACTTGGCCACCGCCACAGAGCCACTTTACATTCCGCTTATGATACTCTAGTTTCCCGCCACAACGATGACGCAGAAGGGCACCAAGTCTCCAACGATGGGGAAAGGCGAACGTGGATGTAGCCCATCACTACCTACCTAAAAAACGACATCTTACCCAAAGTGCAAAGCAAATGCCAAAGGATCAAGAGGCAAGCAGTACGTTACTATCCGATCCAAGACAAGCTTTATCATATATCATTCTCTTGACAATTTCTACAGTGCATTACACCAGATGACAGTGAAGTTGTCCTCCGGGAGGTGCACGAAGGTGAATTTGTGTCTCACTTTAGACGTAGAAGCCTCATTCCAAGGTCCAAAAGAGCGAGATATTGTTGGCCTATGTTAGCCAACGACGCATTGTGAATGGCCAAACGTAGCTACAAATGCCTAAGGCACGCTTAGGTCTTGAAGCTTCCTCACAAAAACCTCAAGTCAACCAGCTCCCCACGACCATTCATGAAATGTGGCATGGACATAGTAGGAAAATTCCCATAGGCTGTTGCCTAAATGGTTTTTCCTGATTCTAGTGATAGACTATTTCAAAAAATGGATGGAAGCAGAAGACTTGATCAAGATCAACCACGTCCTAATCAAGAGGTTTCTCTAGAAACACATGGTGAAAGGGTTCGGGTTTTATTCAAGAAATATTCGCAAATAATGGCCTCCAATTTGCAAACACTTAACAAAGTTATGCGATGAATGGGGCATAAAGCTGAGTTTCGCCACACCTAGATACCCAAAATCTAACGGTAAGCAGTATCCATAAACAAAACCTTGGTGAATCTCATGAAAAACGAATTGACGATGCCCAGGATAAATAGGTGGAGGAACTCTTGGACATTGTGGGAATTATGAACCACAACCAACCAAACATTGTGGGAAACCCCATTCTCTTTGGTCTTTAAATCAAAGGTAGTGGCCCCTACCGAATTTAGGGTCGGAACAGTCAAGATGGAGCTTTCATCCCCAGAAAATAATGAAGAGCTCATGGCCTTGTCCATAGATCTTCTAGATGAAATAAGAGAAATGTTCAAGGAAAGAAATTGGCATTTCCAACGAGAAGTAGTAAGAAGCTACAACAAAAAGTTCTCGACCATAACCCTCCAACGAGGGTGAATGGGTCATGCTGCGTGTTTTCGAGAATACTAGGGACACGACAGTAGGCAAACTTACTTCTGGGTGGGAAATACCTTACCAAATAGTAAAAGTAATTGGGTCTGGGGCATACAAGCTGCAAGATAGGTATGAAAGAGTCCAGCCAAACAGCTTGAATGCGTTATACCTAAAACTCTACTACTTTTTAGAAAATCCCCTGGCCCCGACAACCACGTCGTCAGATAAGTCTCTCTCGTGCTTTTCAAAAAAATTTCTTTCAATTTTATGCTCTTCAGTGTAACAACTCTACTGCATCTACGAACGGACTTATTCAATAAAAGTGATTGATTTTTTACAAAGAAAGCCAATAGAAAGCAAGTGGCAAATAAGTTGGCAACTATCTCTCTTTGAAAGAATAGTAAAAAGAAAACAAAAACCTTAATCAACACAAAACAATGCTTAAGAACTCATCTTAAAGAGGGGGAAAACACTACAAAAGAAAGCAAGAGGGAAAAGTTGCTTACTCCTACTTAACAGATAGTAAGACACCAAAGGCGCCGAGTGCTAAGCAGGAAACAATATTGCTTAATCTTGTTTACCAGGGTCATGAGCAAGAAACATAATAAAAAGAATCTACTTACCTAGACAAGGGAAGCAAAAATACTGGCGATTGCATCTCCCTTAGGGGAAGATTCATACCAACATGAAACAAAAGACTGACAGTTGGTTACCTGCGGGAAGAAAATATCAGAAAACATATTGATAGTGGTCAACCCAGTGGGGCAGAATGCAAAAGAAACCTTGAGTGTTGTGCAAAAACAAAGAAAAAGGTTTGAAAAAGGGGGGGGTCGATATACTCCGACTCCAAAATGCTCTCACAGAGCCATTAGCCCACAAAAGACAGAGTACAAGAGACTCAATAGAAGCAAGATGCACAATGCCCAAACAAAGGCATATAGACAGAAGTCCATCAAGACCAGAGGCAAGTGGCCAACCAAGAAGAAAGCGTAAAGATACATCACTAAGAAGAGCGTATATATAAGGGCCACAAAGGATCCAAACCAAGATTCAAAAGACTCTGAAAGGCCATAAGAGATAAAGGCGTGAAAAGGCCAGAAAAAGTCTTAAAAAAGCCCGCAAGGGGGTATAACCAAAGGCAACATAGGGGCAATAAAAGTCTCAATATTAAATTCCCCAAAGGGGAGAGTATAAAAAAAAATTTTCTTTTAGCTGGGGCAGGATCAGTCGAGTGGATTAGGAATGAAAGACTTCTTGGCATCGACATCAATAGCAGCTAGATTCGGAACGCTCAAATCAGGATTTGAAGGCTCATCTTCAAAAGTTGGAGTCGACATGACCTTTGTCTCTGCCTTTGACTTCATCGCCAACTTATAATTGGCAAAATCCTCCTCCAAATTCTAGGAGCCAGGGGGCTCTTTAAGCCATTCGTTGGCCATCTCCTAGAATATGATGTGCTTGGCGCTATTGACCGCCATTACCATATCCTCCAAGAAAGTGTTGGCCTCCATCTTGAGCTTGGATATCTCTTGCTCCAGAGAAGCCTTCTCCTCAACCAGCATCTGGACATGATCTGCCTTTTTATGGTTCATGGACTCGAAGCCCTTTGCCAAGTCTCTAATCTCCCTCGACTCCTTCTCCAAGCCAGTCGATGGGGTCTTCTCCTACTTGAGCCTGAGAATATAGTCCTCCACCATGGGCCTGCCTGCTTCAAAACTTTTTGCAGCAATTTTACCCTATGCATGGTTGAAAAAGGCAATCAACTGGCACAAAAAGAGACAGATCAACACACGTCATAAAACTGAGAAATTAACACACGTCATGAAGGCAATCATCTTGCTTCTTGATCCATCCTTAGCTACTTTGGTCGCCTTGGCCCTCTTGAAGTCCTCCAATGCCTTGGATGACGATCCTACCATGTTCTCTGAACCAGGTATATGTAGAAGAGGAGTTCTTGTTACAAGATTAGGTTTAGTGGGTATTTATAGGTGAGGAGAAGCAAATTTCTACGTCAACTTGAGCTGATATCGCCCAAAAGTGAGCTTATATCGACTTTGCGGTCGATAGGTGCTCACCTTGGGCAGCAGAGCCTCAACTTAGGCTGTTGTCGACCTAAAGTGAGCTTCTATCGACCTCAAGGTTGATAGGTGCTCACTTTGGGAGCTTGTGGCTTCGTTTTTCATCCTTTGTTTGCCTCTTTTGATTCCATATTCTCCCATTACTTCTAGCCTTTTAATTCTTTTGTTTCCTCATCATATTAGCCTCTATAATCCATCATCCCAAGCTCTCCAATCGATCACCAAAGGTTGTACCTACAAATGCAAAAGAATGCAATATAAAGACGAAAATCCTAAACTAGACTCAACTTATACACAAGATGGATTAACACCTAAATGCAATATTTACATCCCAAATGCAACCAAAACCATGATGAAATGAGCTTTAGAATGCATGAAAACCTATGCACATCAACTCTCTCGGACATGCACTTTGCTTGTCCTCAAGCAAACAACAAAGATCAAATCCGGAAGCGAGGTTTGAAAATGAGAATCCAAGCCAAAGTATGTATGGGAATGCTTTCAATCCAATTTCCTAAAGAGTGGTGTCATAATGCATAAATAATGAATACTCAATGTAACTCGCCATGCTCGTCACAAGAACTATCTCTAGGCACCTAAGTTAAATATCCACATACCATCTTATCCACTTATCCCATAACATTAAATTTAGCTTATGACATGTGGTCTTTACCTATGGGCAAGAAGTCTCAATCCATTCGACTTGGAAACAAAAAGGGATGGACATATATAGAAGTGTTTAAAGGATGTTTCACTCAACTTTTGATGGTGGTTTTCTCTCAAATACAAGTAATGCAAGACATATGACAAAATCAAGGTAGTAGTCGAACAACTTATGCATACAAAGTTATTTCTTCCACTTGGCTACGCATCCCGATTCTCATTAATTAACTACACTACCCGGATGTGTTTACCTTCTTAAAGCTGTAGAGATCAAACCCCACATGTTCTTTCTTAGCAAGATTCTCACGATTTTCCATTGAGATCAACAACTCCCTTTTTCATTTTTTGCATAGCACTAAGAGACTCTTTTATCACTTTAGTCAAGTCCTTTGTTCTTCTAGCATTTCTCTTGAATATTATCTTTAAAATGCAGCCACTATCACTAAATCAACAACTTTGATTCATTTTTCTCTTTTTTGAAATTTAATTAGTGACTCGCTTGTCAATTCTCAAACCTTGAGACTTATGCTAAGGACTCACAAGACCTTGGATCTCTTAAACTCTTTTCTTTCAACATTCTTTCCCTTAGATTTTCTCAATCATGCTTGCATAATTTCTCAATCAAGAACAATCTTCTCAACACTAGATACACCAAGAAGAAATCCCCAAACCCTTGTATAAATTGAAAGACGCCTTCCTAAGATCTAGTTAACCTTAAAATGAGGCTAACTCTAAGGAAGCACTAGACTTTGTCGTCCAACTTCATTTTACATGAGTTTTTTCCAATGTGTGCATTTTCCAAAAGAGGCCTCACATTCAAACAATAAGGAAGGTCTAAAAACAAAGGTTTTGAGATTTCAAGGTTGTGTAACTACTGTTAAAATGAGAGTAGCCACTTGAGTTAAAAAGAGTGGTAAAATAAGGTGTAAAACATAACTCAAGTGTTTAGTGTTTTACCATGGAAGAGTAATTCAAGACCATAAGCAAGAAAAACTAAATTCAATTAGGTTCCACTTAGATGAGATTGACTTCAAATCTAATGCTTCAATTTTCACAAAGAGCTTTGAGAAGCAAATTCAAAGCATGGATTTTCCAAATTTCTAGATGGTTCAAGCATTATAATACTACTCATGAGGGCATTGAATTGTAAGCATGCCTAAGTCTACTTACAAGGCATGGTTCTCTATGCAAGATACAATCCTATATGCTTCTAACCACCTAAATATTAAATTGAATGTATCTATATGATAATTGAAAACCGAGAAATGCAAATGAATTTTTTTCACAAAATATGCATATTTACAAAGCTTAACTCAAGTATGGCAAAAGGAAAACATCAAAATTTAAAAATAAGCATTAGTTCCAAGGCTCCTTCCCCGAACTTAGACTTCACCGTCCCAGTGAATTATATGCCGTGAGATTGACCTTAAAAACAAATAAAGAAAACAAAAAAAATATGAGATTGTATTCATAATTGTTGTAGGTTTTACCTCTTTCTTCTAGGGTGAGGTTCGTTTGGTGGTTTCCCTTCTCTTTCTTGTGCAATTGTAAGTCTTCATGTTGGGGTCGTTTCTTATATTCTCTCTCATATGCACCAAAGAAGCGAGTGTCCACGGCTAGCGATGTGTTGGCTTGAGCAATGCTTCCTTCCGTTTGTCCACCCGCTATCTCCTCATTCCAATAAATTTCCTCTTGATGTCTTCCATGTCACGGTTCACTCTCTCTTCAGATGCCCTTATTTATTCTTGAAGAGCCTTTAAGAGTTCCTTCTCACGCTTTCTTTTTGGAATGAAAGGAAGCAGATTAGTGGCAGTGCTTGTCCCAGCAATGGAACCGTCCCCACTTGACTCTCCACGAGCTCAGATAATCCTCGTTTCACTTGAAGTTTCCATTTCATCCTCCTTTCCCGAATTCACAAAGATGACATTGTCCAACGAGCCAAAGTTTGTTAGCTCATCGCAAGGAAGACTCAAATATACCCTCTTTCTGGTATTGAAATCGTTTGAGAGGTACTCCATCTTGTTGGTTGTCTTGTTGATTCGGATAAAACACCAATATATGATGTCTCGAATACCTATGTGATCGCTCCCCGAGTTTTTTTTCGCCTAACGGTACTTGAGCTTTCTTGAAAAATGGCGTTAGGAAGCTTCCGAAGATATTTTTTGGAAGATTCGTCTTCCTAACCAATTTACCTTGGAAACTCGCCATATGCTTGAGGAAAAGAATCACTATGTTTATGTTTGATCCAAAATCATCATTTTCCTCATATTCCTTCCATTCCATCAAGTTTTCCTTGAGTCCTCAAAATAGAAGAAGCACTTCATTCGGGTTTGCCGCGCCAATTTTGGTTCTAGCAAAAAGTGTGTTCGCCAAAAGCTTTTTGACATATCTTATCACAGGGTTTCTTATCCTTGAAGACTTGGAACTTGTATTTGTAAATGGTCCATCTACTATTATGTCCCAGAAAGCGTTGATTCCTTCCTAATAAGGGTACTTAGCTTCCTCCGCTTGTGGTAGATCATACGCCTTGCAAACTTCAAAAAGGCTTATGGAGTACTCCTTATCACATATGTTGAAGTTGAGATTCCTATATCTTGGTTTTGGTCGAGTTTGTGCATTGAAGACACTCTTCATTTTGGCGAGGAAATCCTTCATTTCATCCTCATATAGAGGCTTATTTATATCCACCAAACGTTGGAGACTCATGCTCTCTAGTAGATAGCACCCTTCTTCATAAAACCCCATCTTTTGCAATAGCCCTTTTCCCATATATTTAGTAGGCTCGAACATTATTCTTCCAAAGAATCTCCTCTCTTTCTTCTCTTCCTAACTCCAAATTGCATTCACGATTTCAAACGAAAGAGGCATTGGTGTTCTTGAGATGGGGGCGCTTCACGGTTGTTGGCTTTTGCGAGATGGCCTTCTTTGGCATTGAAGCTCTCTTTGAAGTTGATGCTTCTTTAGAGGTAGAATCTTGTTTGGATTTTTTTTTTGAGTTTGAGCTCCCTTTCCACCTCATTTGTTCTGTGACATTGTGGTTGTTTACTTTAGTGATTCCTACATTGAAAAAATCATATTTAAGATCCAAGAATTTTTATTGCTTAAAAATCTTGAATCCATGAAGGTTAAATGTCAAAGACCATTCTCAAGGCATCAAGTAACATAGTAGTGACGAAAGAGATAACTCAGGATACCCAAGATTCAAAGAATTATAAATTTTCAAATTTTGCAAAACATTCCCGTCACTAATCCAAAACCAAGAATTAAAATGGTCATAACTTTATTTTTACTCAACAAAATTACAGAATTCTTGTTGGGAACTTCATATCTATCCTTAGGCTATCATTTAAGATCATCAAACCACCAAATACTTAAAATTTTCGAAAAAGTTACTATTCTCATTCAAGAACACTCAAGAACACACTTTTTCAAAATTTGCAATTAAGCACCAAATCTTCTGAACTAAGTCTTGAATCCTAATTCCCAAGCATTCTCTAAGTAATTCTAACCATAAAAACAACTTGTTCAAGCTTAGAACACTAAGATTAAAGAACCCAAGATTCAAAGAATGTTTCCACCTTTCTTAAAATTTAAAAATTAGAAAACAAACCTTAGGTTCTTAAGTTAGGAATGCAAAGAAAGATTCAAATGGATAACTTAGAATGACAAGCTAAAATTTTTCGAAATCCTTGCTAGAAATTTCGATTTTTCGAGCAAAATGAGAGAGATGTTTTTCTTGTTCAATTCTTTAAGAGAGAGAAAAGTTATGGAAATTAAAGATAGAAGCAATTAAAACATGTGTTTAATAAAAAAATGCAAGTTACTCCACTTTCTCTTCATTTCTCAAAAACATGCCCAACATTTTAAAACTTGAGGCAAGTGCTAGAAACTCTTTGGGAATCCTTTTGGTAGATTCTTCGTTCGTCTTCATACCCCTACAAACCAAAATCACAAAACTTGTATTAGATACTTAAGTAAATAATAAGGAAAATTGGAAATTAAAAATGTTTATTTATATGACAAAGTTGATTTTTCATGGGAATGCCTCCCAAGGACGCTTGTTTATAGTCATTAGCTTGACTTTTAAGCGGTTTATGGTGATGGTGCATTGAGGAGGACGAGACAACTCACTTCCTCTAGTAACTTATCCGCTAAGAATGGCTTGCATTGTTGCCCATTCACCGTGAATTCTTCTTCGGAATGGTTCCTTAGAGTTATTGAACCATATGGCATTATTTCTTCAACATCCAAAGGACCCGACCGCTTTGACTTCAATTTCCCCGGGAAGAGTTTATACCGAAAGTTTAACAATAGAACCTCATCTCCTTTCTTGAACTCCCTCTTGAGGTTCTTCTTATCATTGAAAGCTGTTGTCTTTTCCTTATATATTTTAAAGCTCTCATAACCATTTTGCCTCAAGTTTTTAAGTTCTTCCAATTACACCAATCTTCTTTCTGTAGCTTCCTTGAAGTCCAAATTTAGCTTCCTTGTTGCCCAAATTTCCTTGTGTTCTAACTCAATAGGTAAGTGGCAAGATTTCCCATAGATGAGGTTGAATGGCGTAGTCCCAATAGGCGTCTTGAATGTCGTTTTATATGCACAAAGTGCGTCATCAAGCTTAGTAGACCAATCTTTCCTATTCACTCCAACCGTCTTCTCTAGTATTTATTTTATTTGGCGATTGGATACATCTACTTGTCCGGAAGTTTGAGGGTGTTATGATGTAGTCACTTTATGTTTCACTCCATTAGCCTTCAAGAGTTTATCAAAAACCTTGCTAATAAAGTGGCTTCCACCATCACTTATCACTACCCTTGGAGTGTCATATCTAAGAAAAATCATCGTTTTGAAGAGCTTGATTACTACCCTTGCATCATTTGTCGGTCTTGCTATTGCTTCTACCCACTTGGAGACATAGTCGACTGCCACTAAGATGTACTCGTTACAGTTTGATTTAGGGAAAAGACCCATGGAATCTATTCCCCACACATCAAAAATATCTACTTCAAGAATAGGATTCAATGGCATCTCATTTCTCTTTGTTTTATTTCCTCTTATTTGACAAACATCACACTTGGAGACAACTTCATGTGTGTTCTTGAACATTGTGGGCCACCAAAAACCCGCTTGTGAGGCCTTCTGAACCGTCTTGAAAGTAGCAAAGTGTCCACCATAGTTAGCACTATGATATTTGGTGATGATTTCCTTAGCTTCTTTTTCCAAAACACATCTTCTTTATAGTTGATCTTTGCATTGCTTGTAGAGGAAAGGATCATCCCAATAGTAGGACTTTAGATTGCGGTAGAACTTCTTTTTCCCATAAGTCCCCATATATGGCAGCTCTTTCCACTCACAAGATAATTGACAAAGTCGGCACAGTAAGGAATTATAGTGATTACCGCACTCGCATTCTCCATCAATGAGGAAAAACATTTATACCAAATTGATTTGTTCTTCCGGGAGTGAGTCATTAATGATAGTCCATCTTCAACCTTTATCCTTGATAAGTGGTTCGCCACTCCATTCTCAATCCCATTTTTATCCTTGATTTCTAGATCAAACTCTTGTAGAAGGAGAATCTATCTTAGCAACCTTGGCTTAGCATCCTTCGTAGCCAATAACTGTCTCAAAGCCGCGTGATCCGTGTATACGATTACCTTTGATCCCACAATATATGAACGAACTTTTTCAAAGGCAAACACTATGGCTAAGAGCCCCTTTTCCATTGTGGTGAACTTAGTTTAAGATTCATCCAACGTCTTGCTCGCATATTATATCACATAAAGTTTCTTATCTTTTCTTTGTCCCAAAACCGCTCCAACCGCGAAATCACTTGCATCACACATGATATCGAAAGGCAATTCCCAATTTTGGAGTTTGTAGAATAGGAGCCGAAACCAGGGCTTCCGTGATCTTTCTAAAAGCTTTCATACACGCTTCATCAAACTTAAAGGGTACGTCCTTGGATAGTAGTTTTGTCATAGGTCTTGCGATTTGTGAGAAATCCTTAATAAATCTCCTATAGAAACCCGCATGACCTAAGAAGCTTTGGATTCCTTTGACCGTTTGTGGTGGTTCCAAGTGCATCATCACCTCAATCTTTGCTTTATCAACCTCAATCCCCTTCTTGGAGATCTTGTGTCCAAGGACAATTCCTTCTTGAACCATAAAATGGCATTTTCCCAATTTAGCACGAGGTTAGTCTCCTCCCATTTCTTCAATACCCTACACAAGTTAGAAAGACAGCCATCAAAGAAGTCTCCATAGACGGAAAAATTTTCCCTGAAGACCTCCATACTTTCCTCAATCAAACCATCAAATATGGACATCATGTATCTTTGAAAAGTAGCGGGTGCATTGCACAAACCAAAAGGCATTCTTCTATATGCTTATTTACCATAAGGGCATGTATATGTGGTTTTCGCTTGTTCGTTAGGATGAATTGGTATTTGAAAGAAACCGGAGTGACCGTTTAAAAAGCAATAGTATGATCGATTAGCTAACATTTCCAACATTTGGTCAATGAAAGGTAACAAGAAATGGTTTTTCCTAGTTGATGCATTTAACTTTCTATAATCGACACAAATTTTATGACCGGTTATAGTCCTAGTAGGGCTTAGCTCATCTTTATCATTCTTAACTACCGTAACTCCTCCTTTCTTAGGCACAACATGCACAGGAGAATTCCATGTGCTATCCAAAATTGGATACATGATTTTTGCTTCAAAGATTTTCAAGATTTCCTTACGGACCACATCTTTTAAGTTAGGGTTTAGTTTTCTTTGAGGTTCAAATGAGGTCTTAGACTCATCTTCGAAATGAAATATATGCATGCAAAAAGATTGGAGAATACCTTTGATATCATCTAGTGAGTAACCTATTGCTTTTCTGTACTTTTTTAAGTCATTCAATAGCAATTCGGTCTCATTTCATTTAGGTTAGCATTTATGATTATGGGGTAAGTGAAATTAGGACATAGAAACGTGTACCTTAGCCCTTTTGGGAGTTGTTTCAAATCCACCTTAGGTGCTTTAAGCTCACTACAATCCGAATCTTCCTTGTCCTCATTTTTCTCTTCCTTTGGTCCCAGTTCATCTTCTCGTATCTCCAATGCTAGTACTTCACTAGGTTCCATTGGTTTAGCATCGAGTAATCTTTTGTAGACTAAGGCTACTTCTAAGCAATCTTCCATGTATAGCTCTTCTAGCTTTCCAGCGAGATCATCATCAAGTAATTCAATGGAGAATGTGGTTCCATCGATAGTTGGCCTCTTCATAATATCCAAGATGTTGAAATTCAATATCAAGTCTCCAAGGTAAAAATCTATCTTTCCTCCCCTTGCATCAATTATGGCTCCCGCGGTTTAAATAAATGGTCTTCCAAGAATGATAGGATTCAAGGATTCTTCATCCATCTCCAAGACCACAAAATCCGTTGGAACCTCGCAATTCCCAATCATCAACGGTAAATTTTCAATAAGACCATGTGGATATCGAATAGATCTATCTGCCAATATCAATTGGATCCTTGTTGGCTTAAACTTCGTGTAGCCAAGCTTCTTAGAAACCGTCAAGGGCATTAGGCTCACACTCGCTCCTAAATCAACCAAACATTTCCCAAAGGTCATATGCTTCAAAGTACAAGGAAAATTAAAAATTTCGGGGTCTCTTCTTTTGGTGGGAAGTTTATTTTGAATGATAACACTACATTCATGAGTCACAACTTCCATTACAGAATGATAACACTTACATTCATGATATCCTTTAATACCTTGTTTACCATGTGATTATCTTGGCACCACTCCATGAACGGTATGATTACGACTAGTCCTCCCATATGATCTTTTATCTTTTGGTACCTAGCTACCATAATTTTCTTTTTAAATCTTTCCGGAAATGGTCGATTGAACTCATCAATAGGATTATTAGTGTTGGTGGACATGTATTCCTTGTTCTTATTTTGGCGTGGAGGAGGTTTGTCCTTTGGCTCCTCCTCTTGAATCTTAGGTGCCTCTTTAGGTGCCTCTTCCTTCTTGGTCTCTTCTTCATTCTCATCTTTCTCTTCATCATCTAGCGACATTTGATCATTTTCAATCTCTTCTAGCATGACTTCATTCTTTTTTGTCTTGACCTCTTGAGTCCTCAGAGGTAATTGCTCAGAGGTAATTGCCTTCCGCTTCTCAAAGTCACGCCGTTACAAAGCTCCTTCGGGTTAACCCTACACTTTTCGGGTAGACTACCCTTTTGGTGCTTGTTCAGCTATTTGGTGCTCTATAACCTTCACATAGTTAGCAAGATGATCATACTTCTCCGATAACTTCATGTAAGTCCCATGAGTATTATGGTCTAATGCATTAAATCTATTATTCAAGTCACTTTTAATCTTTGCATTTACAACCACAAGCTCTTTTATCAAGGAATGCATGTCTTCTACCGTAGGGTTGGTAGCTGTCTTTGGAGTAATAGGTGTTTTCGGTGTCGTAGGAGTTCGTTCTCCTGACTTGTTCTAGGCGATGAACCTTGGGAATAGTTCCCATAGTAGCTTTCTCTAAAAAACTCATCTCCTCTTGTTGATTAAAGAAGTTTTTGTCTATCCTTACCTTCTTCTTCTTTGGCTTGATGACCACTTTTTCTATTTCATCGATCTTTGTGTTCTATTCCTCAAGGCGTTTATCTTCAATCTTAGGTGTAAAACCAAAGCTCTCTTCTCTGGCATAACTCTTAGCCAAATTATCGACCAATTTCTCTCCTTGTGCTCTGGTCAAGCTTGCGAAATTTTCATTGCTTGCCGTATTCATAGCAAACCAAAAGTGTTGATGAACTCCCCTATGGAAAAGTCTTAGTAGACTTCCTTGATTGATTCCATTGTGAAGACAATTCCTCACATATCCATTAAACCTTTGCCAAGCTTCACCGAGCGTCTCTTGAATCCCTTATTCAAAGTTAGCCATACTATTCTGGAAGTTTGTAGTCCTTCTATGTGAGTATAATTGTCCAAGTTATCTCCTTTTGCATTGATCCAAAGTGCTTATAGAAGAACTAACCACGGTCTTCTCCCATTGTGAAGCCTTATCTTCCAATAAGAAGGAAAAGAGAGATAGCTTCACATAATCTCATAGAATTCCTTGAATGTTAATTGTATTACATGTCCAAACCAAAACATTTTGCGTTGTCGATCATGTTGATGAGGCTAGAGTTTATTTCGTGATGGGCATATCTCCCGGTTGGGCTCTTATTCCCATCCTAGTGTTCCTCGTGATTGGTGTATCAAAGTCATCAATAGTCTCCTAATTGGTCCCATTCCGCCAACTTCTTCTTGAAATTGGTAATTCATTATCCTTGCAACAAAGCACAAACAAAAAGAAAAAGAAAATAGATAAATAACTTTAGAAGTAAAGCTTAGTCTGAAACTTAAATGAAATCTCGAAGAAAATTTTAATCTAGTAATTGTGCTCCCTGGCAACGGCGCCAAAAACTTGTTGAGCACTAGACAACGAACAATGAAGCTTTAAATTTATAACAATCACTCAATCTGCAAGAGCACGAATATTTCATTGTAGTACTTGAGGGTCAAACCACAAGGAGCAACTTACTTAACTAGATAGATTTAAGCATTGGGAATACACATTCAAGTCTAATATAAGCAAATAGGGAAGGTTGGGGTTTGTTTCGGGGTTTCTTAAGATACTATAAATGAAAGCAAGGAAAGAAAGTAAACAACTTAAATAAAAGCAATAAACTTAAATAAAGAAAGCAAACATAAACTCAACGATGCAAACTTGAAATAGACAATAAACTAAGATGATGGACCAAGGGTTTTTGTAATGGATCCACTTAGAAAGATGGTAATAGAGGTTTTAGTTCAAGATATTAAACAAAAATCCAATACCAAAGACATTACTAACCTAATCCACTTTCATGGCAATAGACCATTCCCTTATCAATCACATTCACTCAACTCTCGCTTATTGCAAATGATGAATTGATTAGGGATCATTAAGAAAAAGTCAATATAGTCACTAGTAAACCTAGAAATCAATTCTCATTTGCCAAATTGAAATAGCAAAGATTTGGTTCTCTTAGACATTTCATCCAACACCTCTCGGGCGAGAAATGCATACAAGTCTAGATCTTAGTTAGCTACTCTAAAAACTTGCATTAAGCTCACCATATCCTTTATAAACCTAAGATTAGCTATCCTTGACACCCATATTATAACCTAATCTAAGTGGATATCAACACCCACGGATCCAAAAAAAGAGACTACTCACAAATACTAAAGAGAAAGAGAAGAGATGAAGAAATCGATAAAGATTTCATAAATAAGGTTGGGTTTTTAATTCGTAAATGCAATTTAGAAAGAGAGACTCTTGATCATAAATGTTGGTGTCAAAAATAGTCATCTCGAAATCAACGTCCAAGATCGCACCGCTAATCGGACTTACTCGGAAACACGACCAACGTCTAGACTCACCGCCGTCAAGACTTGACGTCTTCTAGACTTACCTCTGTCTTGACTGGTCATCGTCTAAGACTTAACTATCATTCAACAAAGTCTATTCGTCTGCGAACAACTAAAGAGCCCGAATGCTAAAGTTAACATCCATGATTTACGAATAACTCTTGGAAGACAACGCATTACGAACATTGGAACAATACGAAACCTCCGTGACGATTGGAGAACCGCATCGTTTCGAAGAAATGTCTAAACGCCGATTGACGCCAAACCTACGAACAAGTCTTGGAAGCATTTGACGACAGAACTAGAGGCCGATCTAGACATCGATCAGAAACGAGACCGGAGGTCCGTCTTGGCGCCAGGATCGAGCCAAGTCCTTGGCGCCAGGACCAAGTCAAGTCCTTGGCGCCAATTGGCGCCAGGACCAAGCCATGTCCTTGGCGCCAATTGGCGCCAGGACCAAGCCAGTCCTTGGCGCCAATTGGCGCCGGGACCAAGCACGATCCTTGGCGGCAACTGGCACCGCCAACTGGCGCCGGGACCAAGCACGGTCCTTGACGCCAACTGGCGCCAGGACCAAGCACGGTCCTTGGCGCCAACTGGCGCCGGGACCAAGCACGGTCCTTGGCGCCAA
>OVAN01007103.1:0-20191 GCA_900406275.1 Anastatica hierochuntica | reverse complement strand
TTATATTTCTTTTTAATTTATAAAATATTTTAATTTTAAAAATTTAATAATCTCAAATTTTTTTTTATTTTTTTTTTGCTAGGAATTTGNCTAGGAATTTGCGAGGATTCAGTCGCAAATTACTAGCAAAAATTTGCTAGGAAATTGCGACTGACCGCTCGCAAATTCCTAGCAAATTTTGCGACAAAATATTGCTCTCGCAAATTCCTAGCAAAATTTTGCTAGTGATTTGCGAGCGAACAGTCGCAAATTCCAAGCAAAATT
Source organism: Anastatica hierochuntica (assembly GCA_900406275.1). Taxonomy (NCBI): domain Eukaryota; kingdom Viridiplantae; phylum Streptophyta; class Magnoliopsida; order Brassicales; family Brassicaceae; genus Anastatica; species Anastatica hierochuntica. The sequence continues at coordinate 19,927 of OVAN01007103.1, read as the reverse complement.
TTGCTAGGAATTTGCGAGAGACTAAATCTCTAGAAAAATTTTGCTACTGATTTGCGAGCGATCAGTCGCAAATTCCTAGCAAAATTTTGCTAGGAATTTGCGAGGGATTCCTCGCAAATCAGTCGCAAACTTTTGCTAGGTTATTGAATCGCAGTTTACTCGCAAATTACTCGCAAATTTGCGAGTAATTTGCGAGTAAAATTGTTTCTCGCAAATTTGCGAGTAACTTGCGACTGAAAATCATTTGCGAGAAGCAAGTTGCGATCGGTCTGTTTTACTCGCAAATCACTCGCAAATCACGATTTGCAAGTAAAACCTTCCTCGCAATTCGTCCTGTTTCTTGTAGTGAGATGATTACAAGAAATGGAGAAATGCAGTTCATGAGCGAGGCGAATGATTAGGGAGACTAAATACGACTAAGATGCAAGGGTCAATATTGAAAACACCATTCAAGGGCAAGGTAAGAAATCAACTAGTCCACTCTCGTGATCCTCATTCATTTGACAAATTTTTAAATCAATTCAATCTCCCTATAGTGATTAAAAATCCATCAATCATTAAATACAAGCCAAAACATCCACTAAACACCTTGATCATCTAGTCCAATAGACCAAGTATGTTTAGCAATCCTAAGGTTCTCTTAGGTATTTCATCAAACACCTTTTGGGTGTGAAAACCTTAAGTTCTAGAAATTGAATGATCAAATCAAATCTAGCATTAAATGCTCCTTAATCATGTGAATCTAATAGGATATAACCCTTTGCAATCTTAGTCATACTTAGATCCACTCTAATCTACCTAACTCATAAAACACAAATGAAACTACTCACTAATCATAACTCTAAAATATGCATAAACATGAAATAAAACCATAACCATGATGAGAAAAGAAGATAAGGTGGAAAAGATTAAAACTTTCAAATAAAAAGCAAAGATTCAACAAAGTTAAATGTTGGATCAACAAAGCTAAAAATGAAGAGAAAACTTAGGGTTTTTATAGTGAAATGAACTAGTATTTATACAAAATATGAAATGGGTCGGGTTCACCGGGACAAACCGGGTCAAACCGGGTCAAACCATGGATCTTTATGTGAATCAGGTGAGGCTGACGACCTGGAAGTGTGTTGTGGACCGCCAGTCGGACCTTACTGGACCGCCAGGATGGAGCTGGAGAGAGCTGGCGGTCTGGTAATGTGTAGTGGACCGCCAGGGCTGCTGGATGGCTGGCTGGCGGTTGTCCTGAAGGATGTGGACAGCCAGCCAGACTGGCCTGGACCGCCAGCTTCTTTTGCTTGGTGCTAAACGTGTCAGTTCTTGCATTCGAGTCCCCAGATTCATCCGTTTTGAGTAAGACAACCTGAAATAGGATAGAAAAGAGGAGAACAATATACAAATGCATTTTCTAAGACATCTATATGACACTTCCTAATTATGACTCGAAAAACAACCTAAAGCGATCTAAAAAGTTCTAAAATGCAAAGAGAACTCTTCTAAACTCTACGCTATAATATGCAAAATACGTAAACATTTAACTATCATCTTAGGGGACCTCGCAAAAGCAAAAGATCAGCACGGGTTAGTGTTAGTTAAAAGATGATAACCATTGTCAAAAGATAAAAAGGAATGGAGACATATGCATTACCAGTGATGCTTGGGGTTATGAGACACAGAGTGTCTCAGGTGTCTCAGGTCTCAGGTTGAGTAATGGTTGCGAGGAGTCTCATCAGAATGGTGAGAAGAATGATGGTGTGAAGTCGTCAGATCTGGTACTGAGAGAGTTACAGAGATACAGTTTTGAAGTGGGATCTACCCTCACAGATCTACAAAAAGAAAAAAGTGTGTGTGAGCTTATCCGGAAAGTTCACTAAGGTTTTATCTTTTGGGTTCTAAGATGAAAAGGGTACATGCAAAAGAGAATACAAAGGGTTTTAGTTTTTACGTTAAAGTTGGATCTTCAAACGATCATAATCTCTCCGTCTGTTGGACTGAGCTGGAAGATTCTAGAAATTCTGGATTGAGTGAAAAGGGAAGAAAGGGTTGGTTCTTGAGGAATCGAAAAGAAGGCTCGTTGGCTATCTAATGACGTATATCATCGATCGTGATCAGGGAATTGACGGAGGAGCATCAGTTCACTATCGGAGATTTGGGAGCAGAAGGGTTGAGTTTCTTTAGGGTTAAGTCTCGACAGCGGAAATGGAGAAAGAAAGGGTTATAGCACAAAGGTGGAGTTTGTGGACCTGTGTTGTTATATCGTTGGTCCATTCTCAACCATGATCTCTCATATTTGACCATCACGGGCTAACAGAGAATTTAAGCCCAGAAACAAAATGTTTTAATCCTCATCTAGTTATATAAGAAAGATATAACGGAAAGAGAGAGGGGTTGTAACAAACTTTTCCTTACAACAACAGAAATAGAGAGAGAGAGAGAGAGATCAAGAAGGAAGACATAGAGCTTTTTCATTTCGCCATTGAAGAAGCAGAGAAAGCTTGAATCATAAGTAGAGAAAAAGAAGATAGGTTCTATTCATCTTTGTCTCTTAGGTTAGACTCGCATCTTCTCTTGATCCTTTTGAGTAATCTTGTAACACAAAAGGGCTTGTAAGATACTCTATTTTCTTATCTCAAATCTAAAGAAGATAGTGAATGCATGAGGGTTTAGTTCTCTCCCCTGAGAGTAGAGAAATCGAACTCATGACCAACAGTTCTTAGTGTTAAAGTTCTTTCAAAACTCATCATACATATATAAAACTCAATCAGATCAAATATCAAAGCTCAATGATCAACATATGCTTTTAGTATTAATTAATTAATATTTTACTAAAGGTATACATATAATCAACCACATCAAATTTTAATGTCTTGTAAATTCACTTCGCAAATAGTATATGAGATTGTTTAGCTTATTTTTGCATTTCAATTAGCAGTCTTTTATTTTAAAAACCAAAAATTTTATTGTCTTCTATTAGCTGGTTTTTGTACATTTCAAATCATAATGCATTACTAAAACTCTCTATTATGCTTCAAAAGCTTCAAAATGACTTATGTCATACACATGGATTTTAAAATTTGATTCTCATTATTCTCTTTACATAAATGATGATTTCTATGTTTATAAGAATCCAATTAATTTATCTACTAGAGTTTTGACTCGCGCAATCCCGCCAGTTTTTTAAAAGTACTTTTAGATATTATTAATCATTTTTAGATTTTTCGAGTATCGGGTTTATAATTTTCGGTTATTTCAAGATTCGTGTTCAGGTTCAAAACTTTTATAATTTTCAATTATATCGAATTATGGATTCGGTTTAGATTTGAGATATCGAACTTTCAGATTTCCTCGGATACTCGCATGGTTTCAGTTCGGATAATATCCAATACCCGAAATACCGTGAAATAAAACTCGTTAGAGTATTTAAAAAAACATTAGATGACTAAAGTTAAATTTTTATAGTTTATATAAATTATTTATAAATTTCTATTTATTTTTTGAAATTTTATCACTTTATATTTTTTTGAATTTTTGTAACAAATTTTATTTAGAAAATAATAATATTATAACATAAATATTTTAAAAGTTATGGATTTATTTTAAATTTAAAAACAAATTATATTTAAATTTGCTGAAAATTGATAATTTTAAATTGTGTTGGTTTACAATTTTGATAGTGTTTAAGTGAATAGAATGTTAGAATATTCTAATATGTTTGTTGGACTATGTAAATGAGTAATTAGAGTTATTTTAATTTATTAGATACATTTAATAAAAAATTTTAAATATGTTTATTTTAAAAAATCATATATAAAAATGTCTATGTCTTCCCTTTTAATAAGATAGATGTTTTTATAATTAATTTTTCTTTTTGAGTTTCTTTTCATAGACTTTGTCATTGTATAAAGAGCCATACCCCAACCACATGGCCGGAGTCAATGCAAACAACTCTTTTCTTTTTGGATCACATAGGCGAAAGATTTGAAGCATTAGAACAAAATCAATGGAGAGAACCCGTTGTGAGGTTCTTACATAATATTTAAATAATAAAAGTAAAAGAAAAGAGAGAGAGAAAAAGAGAGTGGGGCGGAAGAGAGAGACAGAGAGAGGATTGAAAAACCGGTTCCTCATGAAAGATTTTAAAAGTTAGATTTCTTTTCTCTCTCGCCTCTTCTGATTTTTTTAATATTTTTTCCCCTTAAGATTCAGGCTAAGAAATTCCCATTGTTTGTGGTCTTAGTTAACGTCTCCAAGATGGATGAACGTGTGCCTCACAAGGTTGTACGTAATTGACAATTCCACTGACATTTACATTCATATTTTAATATTTCCGCGTGTGACGGATCCACTAATTTAGGGAGGTAATATTATACTATAGAATAGTACGTATAACGTGGGAATTGAATTTATTAGCATATTATATTTATTCTATCAATCACATGAACGACCCGCTTATTTAGCAAAATATTAGTATAACTATAAAATACTAGTAAACATCGATGAAACTATATATCTTAACACATTACATACTTGTTTGAAGATCGACAAACTTATCCATGGCGATATCTCATGTTCAACCTCTGCTTCTTCTCCTCGTATCTTTTTTCTTCTTACCAGCTTTGCACGCCGTCAATTTCGAATATTGCAACAGTATGTATCGATATGCTAATCTTTATTGCTCTTTTTTTCACGTCTGCTCTTCCTATTATTAATTAGTTCTTACTAGCTTATAAATTAGTTTAATAATACAAAATATAATTTGATTTCACAGATTGTTGTTTCTTCCTAACTCTATTTTGTTACCTGATATGTCCAATTCTTTTAAGAGTAATGTAATTAAAATCTTTGTGTAGTAGCCAGCACAAGGGTGCAGTAGATGAAGCTATCAATGTTTAACTTTGATCCAAGGCCGTGATTAGTCTAGGGAAAAAAAAAACATTCGTTTCAAGCCCCATAAAATAATTCACAATATTGAAGTTTCAATTTTAAAAATATATTGTAGCAAAAATATTAAAAGATGTCCATCAATATTTAAGTTTCGGTTTGATTTTCCAAAATTTTCAATGATATCCTAAATAAAATTTAATATATTATATATAGATGATCTGGTTTGATACCAATTTCCTTTTTTTTTTTGAAATACACACTCTTAATTTTCAAAGAAGTATTGGGTTTTTGATCAAATTCTTTCTACTTTAGTTTGGTATTGCTTTTAAATTTTTAAAAATGTGAATCAAATTAAACAGTATTAAAATGTAGAGAAATTAGGAGGAGTAAGTAGACAAGTGGTTGCATCACTTCTGCTGTCATCTCACGGAACCACGGTTACAAACGAAAAAAATATTGAAAAATTAAACATCTTGATTTTAAAAAACCATATTTCAATAAGAAAGGACCTTTTTTCACTAGATTGCCTCTCCTCAAACCTTTTTTTATTTTCTCAACCTCCACAAAAGTCAAATTTGTAAAACACACTCGCCCTAGTTTACTAATTTCTTCTTTTGTAACAAAATTCTTCTTATGCTAGATAGGTAAATGTGTATTTTCTTTTGGTTACATTACAACACAAATTCACTTTAAAATATATTTTAATCTTAAATAAATTATTCAAGATCTACTCAAACTACACATTGCAATATTAAAGAGAAATAAAAGTTTAATTTTAGGACTCTTATTCAAGTTTTTAATAAAATTCAATACTAAGATACAAGTTTACTTTTTAACATGTTTTATTTGTTTTTATCATATCCGATGGTTCGTTAAATTAGATTATATCTATCCGTTAAAAAGCTATGCAAAAAAAATTTCAGTTTAAGTTAGCCTCAATTCCCTAAAATCCTAAGCATGGCACTGCTTTGATCAATAGGCGAATCTTCTTCGTCTGGTTACTTTTTCCTTTTTGAGGATGTATGTCTGTTTTGGATACCAACTTTTTATATGCGACTGTTGTAGAAAGTGGATACGAATCTATTAACGTCACTCGTGTGGATATCTCACCGAACCCGGTTCGGCCTGAAGACGGGGATATAAGCATTACTGTATACGGCTATTCAAGTACGTAACATTAATTTTGATGACCTTCCCATGTTTCAACACTCTCTTTTCTTTTTAATTTTCTTTTACAGTTTCTAACATATTTCTTGGTAAAATGTGTAACGTATATAGGCAAAACCATCGACTAAGGAGATGCAATTGTGGATGCTAAATTTAACAATTGTACTGAGAATCTAGCATTCTACAGACTTTGTCAGGTGGATGAAGTTCACTGCACCACCGACTTTGCAATTAAAGCTGGCGCCAAGTTTGTGTTACCTCTTACCGAAGTTCCCAAAGATGTACTTGAGGTAACTTCTTTTAATGTTTTTGCATACATAAATCTGATTTTTTCACAAATAAAAACACCATATTAGCCGAAGACATTATATTCTGATAGTTTAGTATTTAGAGCCAAACGTCAAAGCACCACAGTTCGATTTTTTTCCACTATTGGAGATAATATATGAGATTAAATAGGCTATCAAACTAACCCACTATTTTTATTTTGTTGACAAAAATATTAAATATCCAATTATATCTCTAAAAAGTAAGATGTATGTTAGTGCTTTTATTAGAATTGAGATTGAATTAGGCATTTAATACTAAAATGGGTGAATCTCGAGAAAAAGTAATTAAAAATTAATTATTGCTTTTTGAATTAAAAAAGAAAAAATAGAGAGGATTTACAATTTTACCTTAGAGTATGAACAACCCTAATACCCTAAATGGGTATCTTAACTAATTTTTAATATTAATTATGGGTTAAAAGACTTAGGGCATTTTCAATGCTAAAGGGTTCTTAGCCTTTTTTTAATAATTTTTTTAAGAAGAAGAACCCCTTTGGGGTTTTTAGCAATTTTTGTCTATTATTGCAAGAACCCCAAATGGGGTTCTTAAATAAATTTTTTTCTTACTTAAACAAAACTCGAAATATTTTCGAGCATTTTTTGGATATATTTTTGGGTATTTTTGAGTATTTTTAGGTATATTTTCAGGTATTTTGTGTTCGGATCGGGATATTTTAAACAGATCCGAAATGGATCCGAAACTCCAAAAATTGTAAACAGATCTGTATCATATCCAAAAACTGAAAAACAAAAAAAACGGATATGAAACGGAGCCGAAACGGATATTTTCGGGTATTTTGGATTCGGAACAGGATATTTTAAACATATCCGAAACGGATCCGAAACTCCAAAAATCGTAAACAGATCCGTATCATATCCAAAAACTGAAAAAAAAAAAAACGGATATGAAACGGAGCCGAAACGGAACCGAAACTGATATTTTCGGGTATTTTGGGTTCGGCTCGAGATATTTTAAACAGATATGAAACGGATCCAAAACTTCAAAAATCGTAAGTGAATATGTAACGAATCCAAAAACCGAAAAACAAAAAAAATAGATCTGAAACGGATCCAAAACGGATCCGAAAATGAAATTGTTCCGACCCAAAAAAAAGAAGCTTAAGAATCGGTTTAGAATCGGCTCTTAATTAAGAACCGGAAGAAACCGTTTCTTAAGTTTTCTATATATATATATATATATATATTTTTAATTAAAAAAGTGTTAAGCACCGCAGGTAAGAACCTGCGGTGAACATGTTCTTAGTTAAGAGACTTAGTAAATTGTGTGCTACAATGCTAATCTCTTAATTTAGGAAACTTAGAAATAAAAAATTAATATACATTTAATTTTTTGACGGATCCGAAACGGATCCAAAACCCGAAATATTTTCGGTTACCCATTCGATTTTCGTTTGGTTCTTTCGGTTTCAGGTATTTTCAGATATTTTCGAGTATTTTTGGGTATATTTTCGGGTATCTTGGGTTCGGATCGAGATACTTTAAACGAATCTGAAACAGATCCGAAACCCAAAAAAGCATAAACGGATCCGTAACGGATCGAAAAACTGGAAAAAACGGATCTAAAATGGAACCGAAACCGATCCAAAAATGAAGTTGTTCTGACAAAAAAAAGCTTAAGAGACGCCTAAAAACCGTATCTTAATTAGGAACTTTAGGAGTCGTCTCTTCGCTTTTTCCTTTTCTTTTTTTTTAATTAACAAATTCCTAAGATACGAGGTTTAGAACCCCGGTTGTTCATGCTCTTAACATATGTTGAACGAAAAAATAGAGATTGAGGACAATTTGTTTGAATATCTTTTGAAAACAAACCATGACTTTTTTTTTGTCAAATATGGTCTTTTTTTGTTATCACGCTAAATTGCTTTAGTAAAATTTACAATTGCCGTGTTCTTTTGTTAATTGCTGCGTTCAGCGTCGGCGACAAAAAAGCTATGTATTTGTGTTGCTTGGAACGCAACCTTACGGCAAGGAACATCTCCACCACTAATAATAAAAGACGCATCGATAGGTTTTAAGGGATAATTACATCGTTAAAAAATCTAGCGACGGTTAAGACTCCTTTGGTCAACACTTGTAACAAATACATCGACAATTTTTCTTCCATCACCGTCGTATTTATCTTCATCTTTGCTAATATTTATGCCGCTCAAAGTAGTCGCAGCGTTCACGTGCCGAACGCCGAACACACCCAATGAAACTTAAAATGAAAATTAATATAAAATAAAACCTAATTTTTATTAAAACGAAAGGAAATTACATACGGTCGGTCTTCCTGTTATAAATGTCTCAAATGTTTGTGAATTTCGAAATGGTTCTCGGGTTTTACATTTTAGTATTTTGTTCTTCCTTATTTTTATTTTTTGTTGTTTCAAAAATTCATAGAAAATAGATATTTGTTTTTGGAAAAATTTCACGTAATTAAAGGAAAAATAGATTTCCTAAGATTTTGGTAAACTAAAAATCTAAAATCCTGAATGGCAAGTAAAACCAAAAAAAATTCCTAAATCTTAGAAATCCTTTTTTAAAATTCTTGATTGCTGATTTGATGATATTTTGAAAAACAGAAACCAAAAACTGATTTAAAATCTGTAGAACAATCAAGACTTCAAATGGTTTACGGAACAGTCTACCAATGTGGCTATATTCAATTTTAAGATGCCTTATGCTTAACATATAGTATTTTTAGGTTATTGTTTGTCTTACACTATACGGGAAATTAAATATCATCTTAAAGAACCTACGACTTATAACTTTATGCTTGAATATTTTTAAAGTAGTTGAGTCTGGAGTAAGCTTAATTTCTTGTTTGCGAATTTCGGTTTATAAATAATAGTATCCAAAGTAAACCATATTCTAATATTAGATGCTTTGAATTCAGTTTCTAGTTTTATACAAGTATATTCTTAGTTTTAATACTAGGTTGTGATTAAATACTGTCTTTTTTTCTTTTGCAAAGCCTGTGAAGGGTGAGTACAAGTTTCTCGTGTCTGTGATTGATGATGAAGATGTGTGCCATGTGTGTGTCGAATTCTATTTACCTACTTCAGCTCCAAAATTGGTCTCTGCTTAGTCAAGTTGGTGGGTGGAGAATATGTTTTCAGTTCTTTGCATGAGTATCTCTCACTCTACTTGCTTTATTTACCATCTTTTTGGATGTTGTTGTGCAACAAATAAATGAAACTCCTCAATCGAGATTCTCTATGTTGTAATTTTGGTTTGGTAATACAAACATCTCGCACCATTGGATATAATCGAAGAAAGAGAAGACTCTAGGGCTAATAGCTGGTTTTGTCTCTCTAAGGAACGTTTCAAAATGATCACAGATTTTGATTTTGAATATTTTGAGACCTATATTACCATGTATACTTTCACAAAAATTTGCCTCACAAAATCTTGGCATCGCAAAATGATGAAAAAATAGCGACCAAAGCACGAGTAAAATTGTAATTGGGTTAGCGACTAATATTTCTGATGATATTGGGTATGTTCGTTTGTATATCTCGATACCGTGGTCTAGATACTACGTCCAAACGCATTAACTAGAGGCGACATCCATATGCAGTTCGTCTATTTTTGAATTCTACATCTAGATAATGTTTTTGTATACAACTATGTTCATTTGCGCATTTCTACTATTATCAAAATACATCTAATTTAGTGGAAAAATGGTCATTTTCGTTTTTGAAGAAAACAATATTTACATTTTCTACGGAAAATAATATTCACGAGAAATGATATATGTGGTTTTATGATTTTTTGCGGTTTACGATTTTTATTGTATTACAATTTTTGTTGTTTTGCGGCTTTTTGCGGTTTTACAGTTTTTCCCAGGTTTTACGATATTTTGCGGTTTTTTACTAGTTTTATGTTTTTATGAGGTTTTACGATTTTTAGGGTTTTACTGTTTTATTCTTTTACAGTTTTTTGCGGTTTTAAGGTTTTCGCAATTTTACTATTTTTGTTGTATTACTATTTTTTGTTTCGTGATTTTACAGTTTTTTGCGGTTTTTATGATATTTGTGGTTTTATACGAGTTTTATGTTATTTGTGGTTTTACGTTGTTTCAGGGTTTTACTGTTTTACAGTTTTTGTGGTTTTACTGTTTTTGCGTCTACATTTTTAAGGGTTTTACGGTATATACGGATTTTACGGTTTTTACTGTTTTGTGGTTTTTCAGTTTTACTGTTTTTTACGGTTTTACGGTTTTATTTGCGATTCTACTGTTTCCTAGTTTTCAAGTTTTAAGATTTTTTTGGATTTGACGGTTTTTGCAGTTTCATGGTTTTAGTGAGTTTTACGATTTTTGTAGCTTTTGCAGTTTTACTGTTTTTGCGGATTTTATTGTTTTTTTTGTTTTAATAATTTTTTCGGTTTTAGGGTTTTTTACCGTTTTAAGTTTTTGCGGTTTATCTTTTTTGCAGGTTTAAACTTTTAGCGGTTTTACGGTTTTGTATGGTATTACGGTTTTTACTGATTTTAGAGTTTTTATGGGATTTTTCATATTTAAGATTTTTGCGTTAAAAAGTTTTCTGCGAGTTTTACGGTTTTTGCGATTTTATGGTTTTTGTGAATGTTATTGTTTTTGTGGTTTTAAAGAGCTTTTTTGCGGTTTGGGATTTTGCTGGTTTATTTGAGGAAAATAGTTTATGCTAATTTTCGATTTTGAAGAAAAAATTATATATTATCTGAAAAATGTTATTTTTGCTTGAATTTTTTGTTGTTGTTTATTGAATATTTTTTTGTCGCATTTACGAAAATATTATATTTACGGTTTTGTAAAATTTATTATTTTTAGCGTATTTAAGAAAAAAAAAATATAACTTTAGACACATTTTGGTGCGTCTAAACGCTAGTTTCAATTGCGTCCACAATATTCAATTATTCTGGATGCATTTTACCGTGCATCCAATTTTTACATCTAGATACGCTTCTAATTTAGCAAAAAACCTAACAATATTCAGATGTTGCTTCCATATGGTGTGTTCAGATGTTGCGTCCAAATGCTTCGTCCAGATGATGTGCCCAAATGAAGAAACGAATAGACTCATATTAAACGTTATTTTTATACCATAAGACGTGTAGTTACACAAAGCAATTAAATTATCTGCATACAAACGTAAGACCATATGAGATGTCACAAATGTTTTGGTAAATTAGTCGCAACCTAGTGAAGCGTCTTTTTTCAAAGTGATTTAAATTTCTAAATATAGTAGTAAAGAGTTACATTCGTTTTTGGTCGGACGGGGTACGAGGACACAAACCTCAGTGATACGGTTTTTGAATGTGTTTAAAATTCAAATCTTGCTCGATTTATAAATATGATTTTTAGGCTATAAATATGGGTTCAAAAGTTTGTAGTTATTTTTTCACACGATTATTAAAGAAAACTCTAAATGAATGTTTGTCTTGTGCGATTTTCATAACATGAAGTTAACTAGAAACAACATTGTGTTCTTGTGATTCGCAAACTTATTGTAAATTATAGCAACTGGTTTCCGACTACATACATATAATTACTTAAAATTTTCTACAGAATTGCAAAAACAAAATTGTGATTTGGTATTACAACAATAATTTTCAGTGGAGTTGCAAAAAGGTCATTTAAGTATTTTAGGGGGTGTATTTAAACAGGAATTTGAAGTGATTTGTATTAAAATCTGAAATCCCATGTTATTGAAACACGAATTTTAAAAAGTCATATACAATCCACTGTTATTGAAAATATTTTAGCTAATGGATTTTAAGTGATTTAAGGTGTTTTAGTTGAATTTCTTTGTTTAAAATACAAAGACTCAAATCACTTTAAATCACTTAGTTTTAAGTGTAATTGCAGAGAATTTCTATAAAAAAATCACAAATCCCATCAAATATTTAATCCAATACGTCCCCTTAATAAAGGTTATTTAATCGGTATCAACAGCTAATCTAAACGAATTTTGTGTGGATAATCGGTCTTAGTTAAGAAAAGATATTGTAAAGAATTTTTGCAGTGATGTATCTATTAATGTAACCTCATCTTAAACAACGATAAATTTATACAACGTAATTTAAATAAAGATAAGGAGAAGATGAAGTCGAAGCAACAACAAAATTAGAAATTGGGGTAAATATAATTGTAACATCCGTCTTAGTCCTGTTTTTTTAATAACTCATAAGAATTCAATATAAGATTATTAGTTGAGAGAGAATCAGTGAGATGAAGAAGAAGATGAGCTCAATTGAGTTTTCTCATTGATTTGAAAGTTTGTTACAATGTCTTCTTTATATACAAAACATAATCAATTTACTAAACAAATGAATCTAACTGACTGGTTTAACATAAACCAGTCTAATATCCCCCTTCAAGATGACAAATACAGAGACGTTAAACCATCTTGCCAATGAGACTATGGAACAAAGCAGGGAACAAAGGCTTGGTGTACACATCTGCGAGTTGTTGTTCTGTCTTGACGACATGTAATGTCTTGATTAAAGTATCCATAATACGATCTCGAACCGAGTGACAATCTTAGCTTTTTCATGAAAAACTGGATTATTTGCGATGTGAATAGTTGTCTGAGAATCATAACAGAAAGCCACTGGTTTTAGTTGTTTAACCTGTAACTCATTGAGGAAATTCACCTGCCAAATAACTTGTTTCAACGCAAAAGCCATTGCTTTATACTCATATTCTGCAGAAGACATAGAAACTGTCTGTTGCTTCTTAGACTTCTATGAAACAAAATATTTTCCCAAGAACATGCAGAATCCTGATGTGGATCCCCTTGTATCAGGACAAGAAACCCAATCTGCATCAGTAAACGTCTGAAGAATAAGATCAAATGAAGCAGAATAGAAGAGACCCTTGCCAATGGTGCCTTTTAGATAATGAAGAACTTTATAAGCAGTATCAAGATGTGAATTCTTTGGAGTTCCAGCATATTGGCAGAGTTTCTTTTCTATAAATGTGATGTCAGGACGAATAATTGTCAAATACATGAGCTTTCCCACCAGTTTTCTATAAACCATTGGATCATCAAGAACTAGTTCCTCATTGTCCTGACATAGTTTCACATTTGGATCCATAGGAGTTGTAGATGGTTTGCTAGCAAGTAATCCAACTTCTTCCAACAACTCTAGAGTATACTTACTTTGGCAAACAACAATTCCTGATATAGATCTAGCAATCTCGAGTACAAGAGAGTATCTTAATTCACCAAGATCCCTGAGTTTGACAAACTTCTGAAGATCTTGCTTGAGTTTAACCACTTCATCATCATCATTACTTGCAATGATGATATCATCAACGTATACTAAGACAGTAACAAATTTTCCATCAACATTCCTGAGAGACAAAGTATGATCTACCTTAGATTTCTTAAAACCAAAAGAAATTAATATTGTATTAAACTTTATAAAATATTGTCTTGAGGCTTGTTTTAAACTGTATAAAGACTTCTTCGGTAGACAAACAACATTTGGTGGTAACACTTCACCTTGTTTAGGTGTGTAACTAGGTGGTAGATTCATATAAATTTCCTCATTCCAATTTCCATTGATGATGTGTACATATTTTCATGAATTCTAGAGCTTATTTTATCCATATTTTGATAGCTTTTAGGTTGTATATAATGTATTTAAGTGTTAGAATCCATCTTGTGTATAAGTTGAGTCTAGTTTAAGATTTTCGTCTTTGCATTGCATTCGGTTGCATTGCATTCTTTTGCATTTGTAGGTACAACCTTTGGATGAACAATTTGAGAGCTTGGGATGATGGATTCTTGATGCTTAAATGGTGAATAAACAAAGAGAATCAAGAGCCAAGTGCATGTGGAGAAGAGGAGTATATGCAAATAATACGCCATTCTGACGGCAATTGAAAGAACAACAAGAAGAAGCTACCAAGGTGAGCTTACTTTTGGGCGAAGTTAGGCCACTTTAACGGGATTTAATGCTTCTAGGGCACCCTCTCTTCCCCCTTTTAGTATAAATATATCCTCTAAGTCTCTAACAACATTTGTGCGACCTAAGCTTGTGTTTTTGTGTGTTCTTCATGTGTTCAAGATTGATTTAAAGATTTATAAACACTTTGTGCTTAAATCTCTTTAAATCATTCATGTGTTTGTCTTCTCTTTAATCTATTTTTTTTCTTTGTTCTTCATTAAGTTTCTTCCTTTTTCCAAGATTCTTCATTTCTCATAAATTTGGGATTTTTCTTGGATCTTCTTGAGTTTCTTTGCATTTAGTTATCTCATCTCTTCTATTCTCATTTTCTTCTCAGTTCAAGCAAGGATTCTCAAGAAGCTTGTGACACTTATTGGATTTCCATGGGTCTAAGTGAGTAGAACACATTAGATCTTGAGATATAGTAGTTTAAGGTTAGATTTAAGATTGTAATGGGTATTAGACCAGATCTTGGCATAGATTCCTACTAGATCTTGTTTAGTTCTTCAAAGTTCATTGCTTGCTCAATGACGCCTAGAAAGTTTTCAATGAAATGCTTGAGAGAACAAGATTTGTGTTTTTCACTATGAGCTATGAGAGTAGTTTGCCTAATGGGGACATCAAGGTGTTAAATGGTTAAAGGGACTAGTAGTTTACTATCACATACATGTTTAGATAGGCAACAAACGAAAGTTGAGCCATGTAATGTGTATATGTGAATAGATCTTCGCCATGAGAGTGGGTAGATCGATTAAGGAGGGATCCTTGGCCTAGGAATATCTTCGATCATCTAATAAATTCTAGAGAAACCCAATGGCATTCTTGGATTTATTTCTAAACAATCTCCATGTCTCAAGATTGATTTCTTCCATCCTGAATCTTGCATTCTTTGTCTTGGTTTTACGAATTAGCTATTTTCTTTAACTTTGTGCTTGCTTGATTCATTCGTTGCATATGTGTTAGTTTTTTTAGGTTGTGTTTGCATTTAGGTTAGTATTAAGTATCAACCGTCACCTCTCTTCCCATTTGCTTAGCTTAGGAGATATTGTGTATTCCTACTGTTTGAGTCTCTAGTTCTCGTGGGTTCAACCCTTAAGTACTACAATCGACATAGCCGTATACTTGCGGTTTAATGAGGATTGTTAATTGATTAAAGTCTATAAATTTAAAACTTGAAGTTAATTACTAGCGAAATATAGCCTTTTTAATTGAGAAATGCATTAGAAACATCAAGCTGATGTAGATTCCAATTCTTAGCTGTTGAAACTGCTAGAAGAGTTTTAACAGTGTTCATCTTGGCCACAAGAGAGAAGGTTTCCACATAATTTATAAATTCCTCTTGCGTGTAACCATTTGTTACCAAACGAGCTTTATATCTTTCAAAATATCCTTAAGAATTCAACTTCACTTTATAAACCCCTTTCAAAATATCCATCAAAATTCAACTTCACTTTATAAACCCATTTGCAACCAATAACATGTTTGTCTGGAGGGAGAGAACAAATTGTCCAAGTCTGAGTATTCTCTACAGCCTTAAGTTCGTCATTCATATCATGACGCCAAGCATCAAATTTCTTTGCTGAACCAAAATTTCTAGGCTCTGGATGTTAAGATACATATCATATATAGGCCTTGTACTCAGTAGAAAGTTTCTCTTAAGACATATATGTTGTAAGAGGATATGGGATATATGTTCCTGTGATATCACAAAGATAATCAATCAAATAAGTAGGTTGTTTACTTACTCTCTTATTGATAGAAGCATTTGAGGAGGACCATTGTCCTTAGCATTCACATGAATGCTTATGTCCTCTGCTGTATTAGTAGATTCAGAAGTAGAATGATTACCATTTTGCAGAAAATCAAGAAATAAACCTGCTTCACCATTACCAAAGGGAAATATATCTTCATAAACACTACATTTCGAGAAATATAGATAGAGTTTGACTCTAAATCCATCACTTTGTAGCCTTTATATCCTGTAGGATATTCCAACAATATGCAAGCTTTAGACTTAGGTCGGAACTTGTGTCTTTGCTTAGAAGAAGTGGAACAATAGCAAAGACATCCAAAGACTCGAAGAGATATATAATCTGGTAATTTCCCATTCAACATCTGAAAGGGAGATTTTTTCTTCAGTATTGGACAAGGCAGTCTATTAATGAGAAATATTGTAGTTAAAACACAATCTCCCTAGAAATCTAGTGATAACTTGGATTGGAACATCAAAGGTCTTGCAACATTAAGGATATGTTGATGTTTCCTTTCCACCCCTGAGTTCTGCTCTGGTGTTTCATGACATGAGTGATAAGATATAATCCCTTTTTTGTTATATAATTCCACAAATTTCAACTTATGAGCATTGTCTGAGCGCACTCCTTTAACAACAACTTTGTACTTAGTTTCTATCATCTTGAGATAATTTAGAAAGATGGCCATAACCTCATTCTTGTCCTTCATAAGATAAATCCATGCGACTCTTGTGTGGTCATTCACAATAGTTAAGAAATTCCTATATCCTTCTGGTGTAGGAACAGAGAAGGGACCCATACATCAATGTATAGCATATTAAAAGCATTCTTACACATATTATTCTGAGAGTTACATGGTAAGTGATTTTTTTTTTGATAGAGGACAAATTCTACAGTGAAAATCTTCTTTATTACTATGTTTTAGACTAAGTACATTAGTAATAGATTTTGTCTTACATATTGCAGGATGGCCTAACCTTTGGTGCCACAAACTCAAATCAACTTCTACATTTACAGAGATTGATGCCTATTTTCCAAGTGGTGTCTTTATTGTAGCCATATCCAATACGTAGAGGTTAGAAATCTGCTCACCCTTCCCAATCATCAGTCCCTTGATAGGATCCTGAATCATACATGTATTCGGATCAAACGCAACTCTAAATCCCAGATCTCTAGTCAACTGATTGATACTTAGGAGATTAAGATGAAAATATAGTATATACAATACACCACTCAGAACCAATGAATCACTTAGCTTAATCTTCCCAACTCCTACCACTTTCACATTCAGACCAGTTGGTAAAGCCACTGATGATTGCACAAATTCAGATATATTCACAAACAGACTCTTAACATGACACACTTGATGTGTAGCACCACTATCTATGATCCATGACTTTGATGATAATGTATTTCTCGTGACTCTTAGTATTCTTACTAATTATAAAGTAGATTTAGAGAAAGACATACCAGGCAAAGTAGTGATGGTACCACCAGAAGTAGAAGCAACATTCTCACATTTCTCATTATTGAAGGGGGGCTGTGAATTGAAGTATGCAATGACTCTTTGAATTTGATCTTTTGTGAGAGTATTCATCATAGTTGCGAAACCATTATCACAATCTAAAGAGTCTGTAGTAGACAATTGAGCTATCACAAGTTTGTTTGAAATCCCCATTGCTTGTATGTTAGACTGAGAATTCTGAGCTGAGTTAGGCTGAGATTTTCCTTTGTGTTTGAATCCAACAAAATAACCATGGATCTTATAGCATTTCACTATAAGAAAACAGTTGATTTACAACGACAATAATCGTCGTAAGTTCATTGTTTACTGACAGTAATGGCTAATTGACGACGAAAACCAATTCGTTATTAACAGTTTGCCATAATGGACTGATCGTCATAAATTCGTTGTTATATTTATGACGGTCATATTTCAGCGTAATTTAGTTGTTAAAGTTACGTAGCTAAACATTCGTAATTTAACAACGATTTAACGAAAAAGAAAAATTTGTCTCTAATTCGTAGTAAAGGTGATGAAAAATAACGAGATTTAAACAACATGTTTGGTGTATAAGTTCGTCGTTATGCCATAGTTAAATTACAGTGATTTAACAATGACTCTATAAAATATTCATCTTTAAATAGATGTAAATTAACTACGGTTTAACGACGATTTTTAAAACCGTCATTGTTAGTTTGATGTTAAATAACATTGAAATGTACAACGATTGTTTAATTAAAAATATAAAAAAATAAAATAAAATTTCACTTTTTAAAATTAAATAATAAATAAAGTAAAGAAAAATATATATTAGTTTAAAAACACAATATTTTATACATTATTATCTTCTCCTTAATCTATGTCGACATTGCCGAAATACGTCTTCGTCGCATGCTCCAGATCGATGGTCGGCTCTTGCGGCCGTCTCGAGGCCTCAACTTTGGACTCCTTCATCAAATGAGCAATCTTTGGGTTATCCACCAAAGGATCGCGAACATCTTGTCGTAGAAGTTGAACTGGTGATCGTACCGCTCTTGCTTCGTCCGTTGATCTGCGATCTCAGCATACGCTGTCTTCAGCTCGTCCTTCATAGCTGCCTACTGGGATAACGTAGTTCGGTATGATGACAACGCTGCTCGGACATCCTGAATGGAGCCCATCCCAAAAACTCTCCCTTTTTTCTTGGGAGCAACCTGAAAAAAAAAGAAATTTATAATTAAACAATTTTAAAAAGGGAAAAATACCCCTTTTTAAAATTGTTTAATTATAAATTTCTTTTTTTTTTTTTCAGGTTGCTCCCAAGAAAAAAGGGAGAGTTTTGGGGATGGGCTCCATTCAGGATGTCCAAGCAGCGTCGTCATCATACCGAACTACGTTATCCTAGTAGGCAGCTATATAGGACGAGCTGAAGACAGCGTATGCTGAGATTGCAGATCAACGGACGAAGAAAGAGCGGTACGATCGCCAGTTCAACTTCTAGGACAAGATGTTCGCGATCCTTTGGTGGATAACCCAAAGATTGCTCATTTGAAATTATTTTCTCTCTCTCTATGGCAATAACGCCGGTTTTTTCAAATTAGGTTTTTCCTTCTTTTGCCGGCGGCGGCTACGGATGTGGTGGCCCGTCGAGACTGCTTGGGTAATCGGCGATGAGGTCTGCCGAGTTTCTGGTTGGTTTGGTTTCCTGTTACGGGAAAGCCAAAGGGTCACGGTGTCGCGGTTTTCTTCCAAAGGTGGATTGGGAATTTACTGGCAATCTTCTCAGGGGATTTGGAGCGATGGTGATTGGGATTCTATTTATGGCAGTGCGAGTATGGCTGAGCAGGCAGTATTAAGAGAGGATCTGTTGTATCTCTCTCAGGTTCGGCAAAAGGAAAGTGATTATCTTGGTCAAGGATTTGGGATCCGGTTCTGTGTGGTTGATGGGGTTGCAATTTCTGGGAAAGGAATCTCTGGGATACACCCGAGATACTCGTGCAATCAGAGTGATCCTCCAAATCGAGGGCTCTGTCTCGCTGGTATTTATTCACAGAGTTACAAGGGTTGGCCAGGTCGTGTTCTCCTCTTCTATGCTCTGGCTCTGTGATTTCTGTTTAGGTTTGCTGGCTGGTTTTGTGGGATTACGGCTGGTCCTACTCCTGTCGAGAGGCTGACGCTTGTCTTTGGTTACGGTTATTGTAAGGTTTGGCTCTCAACGGTTTCTATGGCTCAGATAAATGTTGCGGACAAGTTGCCAGTGGTGCGGAGTGCATCTGTGAGATTGTCGGCTTCAGGGATTGTTCAAAGCGTCAAGCAGTTTTCGCTAACCCTCATTGGTAGGTTAATGAATCCTGAGGTTCAACGAATGGAGAATC
>OVAN01007102.1:0-20191 GCA_900406275.1 Anastatica hierochuntica | reverse complement strand
TATTAAAATATTAATAAAAATAAATAATAATAATAATAATAATAATAATAATAATAATAGTAAATCGAAAAATAGACTAAACATTCAAAAAATCAATAAAAATTAGAAAAATCAATTACAATTTCAAAAAATAAAATAAAAAATTTCAAAAAAATAAAATTTTCATAAACTAATTAAATTCAGAAAAATTATAAAAATTCAAAATTCAAAAAAATATTTTAGAAATTAATTTAAAGTAAGAAAATGCAACTTGAAATATTCTAAATCTCAATTAATCAGAAATTAAAAAAATAATTAGATATTAAAAATTTGTAAGATATTTACTTAAATATGATACTAACTTAAATATTGTAAAATACAAATTAATTGAAAACTAACAAAATTTGAAAAAAATTTAAAATTCAAAAGTTATAAAAAATTATCAGTAAAATATAATATAAAAATTTTGTAATTTTCTTTAGAGAAAGAAGTGTAATCAATCGTGGTTCTTTAGTTTCATTCTCTAAAGAACTACCAAAGTTTTTAAATTATTTTTTATTGAAAATTTTTATAAAATTTTGAATTTTGAACTATATTTCAAATTTTGATAATTTTCAATTAACTTATATTTTATAATATTTACTCTAGTATCATATTTATTTGAGTTAGTATCTTACAAATGTTTAATATCTCATTATTTTTCAATTTGTGATTAAAATTTTAGAATATTTCAAAATGAATTTCTTACTTTAAATTAATTTCTAAAATATTTTATTGAATTTTTAATTTTTATAAATTTTCTGAATTTAATTAGTTTTTGAAATTTTACTTTTTTCGAATTTTTTTTTCTGAAATTTTATTTGGTTTTTTTAATTTTTATTGATTTTTTAAATTTTAGTTGATTTTCCGCTTTATTATTATTATTATTATTATAATTTATTTAACACCGTTAACTTTTCCGTTTACTTTAATGATGGCGTGTATGCGGGAACCATATTGAAGGTTTATAATGATAAAATTGTCGTTCTAAAGGTTCAAAATGTTAGTGGAAAATTGTGAAGGTTAAAAGTGTTAGGTATCATTCTTAGTGTTTTTTATGCGATTTTCTCTTTGGGTATTGATTGTTAGGTGTCGATAATACATTTTCGTTGTTAAGTTAATATATTTTTTAATCATCTGGGTATTATGTTTTTAGGTATTGATGAAAAAAATATTAGTATATCTTATGTATATACTAAAGGGTTTTAAATGTATAACAATTTAATGGTAGTGAAGTTAATAGTTTAATATTTTTTGGAAAGAAAATATAGAAAATTGTTGACCAATAAAATTATAATAATTTAATGTGAAGGGTCTAAGAAGTTGACAAGTAAACACAATTCACTAAAACTACTTCTCAAACAGTATATAGGGGATGAGGTAAAAAGTAGAGTGATGAAATTTTAAACTAATGTACATATTTACTTTTTAAGTAAACTTTAATGTTTTTTGAGTAATGTTTGTAAACATGGGTTAACTAGAACTTAGAAGAGGAGAAGAAAAAGACTCTTTCTTTTTTAGTCTTTAAGCCAACTCACAAGTCTATCTTGATAAATATCATCAACAGAGAAAGAAAGAGCCACGAAAAAAAGGGACAATGTCGGATTGAAATTATTATGATGTGACGACTGACGAGTGTAGTAGGAAATAACAATAAGTGTAAATAGAGTGGTCCACCGATCAATTACCATGTGGTTTTCGTAACAATCATACAAGTCAATGAATATAATAAGTCAATGACGAGTACTACAAATGATGCCCATTAAAAAGACACACTGAGGCTTTTTGTGAAGTAGACACCATTGTTGTTTGTGTTTTTGAACCAGAGTATAAAAAAACCTCCGAAGAAGATGGTCATGTCTCTGCTCCTCATCGTCTGGTTCTTGTGCAATCCCGGTTCTGTTCACGTGGTACAAGCTCAAACCCGAACCGGAGCTGCTACTCATCCGGAAGAAGGTCTGTCTTTGAGTTTGAGCACTTGAATTAAAAACTTGTTTAGTTAAACCAATAGTTAATTTGAATAATCTACATCTTGCTTAAATATCCTATTACTTACGAAATATATTTTACATTTAACTTTAGAAGTCTATTATCTAATAAAGGTAATTACTCGCACTATGTTGCGAGTTATTTTTTATTTTATCAACTATTACATGATTAAAATACGTATATAAGAAGAGTGTGTAATTTAGTATAAATACATTAACAATATCATTTTGTGTCATCGTCGTCAATTCATAATATACTTCCTCCTATTTACTGTACTCTTTATAGAGGTCAAAACCTCATTTTAATTCAAACTAAAACTAAAAATATTTGAAATCTCTAACTATTTTTGGATTTTTCTAATCCAATTTTGTAAAAATCGAGTTCAATCTAAATTGAGAATTTTAAATTATCTTTAGAAACAAATGACAATGCAAATAAAATATTAATTAATTATGTTTCAAAACTCTCGATCTATTATTATACACAAAAGAACTAATAAAGTTGGAAAAAACACCTTGAACAATATTTAGCTAAAATTGTTAAGACTTGAACATTTTTAATATATAAGCGACATTATATTGATGAAGTGCAAATGTATGAGTTTTATTTATTAGTCTTATTTTAACATAATTAATATTAAATATAAATGGGAGACAAAAAAGAGATCTAATTTATGTTTAAATTTGACAAAAACATGATGTGTATTAATGTTTTGTTTTGATTGGTTTATCAATTTTCTCGTTCTAGTGATGTGTCGCTTTTAGAGTTTCCGAAAATGTTGATGTGTCGTGTCATGCAGAGGCGCAAGACTTATTATAGTATTGATACCGTTAATTGAGAAACATTTTTCGCTAAACAACATTAAAGATTTGACTCGTATGGCATAACAAACTAAACTGAATCAACTTTTCGTAGAAAAATACAAAAGGCCAAAAAGTTGGTTTAAGTATATTAATCACGTTTTACTATATATATTTTTAACACGCTAGTTATATAGCATAATCATTTTTTAAAAAAGTGTGAAAATGTAAAATGTTATTTTTTATTTTTGTTTTTTCGAAAAAAGGAAAATGTTATTAAATGTTGTGAATGATAAAAAAAAAAAGCAGAATTACATTCTTAAAACGAAGTTATATTTCGAATGTCATAACAAAATAACAAAGTTATATTCTAATGTCACTAAAAATTTTAATTATCTCTAATAATATTTTGACAAGATATTCTCATAGCAACAAAAATCTTTTAAATAAATTTATCAGAAAAATATCTTTTTAATACATATTTTATTTTGATAGTAAATATATATTTTAAATAAAACTTTGGTAACTTTTTTCTCCACTGAATTATACATTTTCGTTAATAGATCACCCAAATCTTACATCATTATCAGATATAATCATCACTAGATTTTGATTCGCGCGTTTAAAACGCATTATTAACACATAGAAATTGTGGGTGTATTTTGTTTGTTTATATCTTCTGTACAAATACATCAAATCCAGAACAAAAAAGCTGGTATTTGTTTTACTCATAATTTTGATTAAAAAACACGTTAAAATCCATTTTAACTGACATTCTATAATATCACGTAGATATTGAATAACAGGTGATTCTATTGTATTTTGATTTACATCATTAAATTACATGATCCAATAACAACGACTTTTAATGTATTTTAGTGGATTACACGATTGAATAACATTGTATTTGATTTTGATTTTAAAATACAATCAATTACAACAAATTACACAATCTGATACCCCCTCCTAAACTCGTAATCAGTATATCTAGATTACTGGAATATTAATTAATTATCATAAAAATAGAATAAATCAACCAATATTTTTAGTCACAAAAGTAACTATATTCTATTAAATTAATCATTACCATAAAAAGATGTTAGAGTTAATTTCGGAACTTCAAAAACAGGATATACGATATATATTTTTTGACAATATTATTTAAATAAATTTGTTATCTTTGTTTAAATCTGTTATCATTCAAAATATAAACTGAATTAAATTTTTTATCTATATAAAGATTTAAGAGAATATTAATTCGTTATCATAAAAATAATACCATCAATCAATCAATATTTTTTGTAAAATAATTTTAAAAGGGTGCATATCACACGTAAACAAAGGGTGTTGTGCTTCTGTTTTAATAGTATTGATGATCACAAAAAATAAGGCCTCTAAAAAAATCTTTGTTAAGACACCCAAACCACCATCTAAGAAGCACAAACCTTATTTTCTTAAACAAAATTTCATGTATCCACATCGGATACTCTTGGGCAACGTAAAATTGTGATAGAGTCCGATCACTAGCAATTACAGATATCAAGGCAGCACCTTTGTTCCTACTCCTAACATCCATCACTGCAGATCACTGCAAAATATTAGTTAGCTGTCTCAGAATACTACCAGCATAACTCTAAAAGATGGCCATGCACTAGATACATTTACCGCACCGAACAAAGCACTGTCCTCTGAAGTAAAACATGCACGCCTAATGTTAAAGCTTTCATGCTCTCAACAACCCACTTACATGCCTCCAAAGATGCATGATTCTTATCGTGCTCAACAACTGATCTTCGACTATGAAAAAGCAATGTTCCAACTCGGTTTTTGAGTACCTAATAGGCACCTCCAATCTTTGTTGACTTATCCTAATGGGAACATATATTGCATTTGATTGGTTGATCTATAGTAGGATGACATCTGGTAGGCTGAATCATTTCCTCTCTCACAACTTCCTCTACATCTCTATCCTCCAAAACCTGAGCATAAGCCATTCTTGCGAGTCACTCCTTATCTTCCCACATATTTCATCCATGATATATATAATTCCCTCAAAGATAAGTTCATTTATGCTCTTCCACAATTTCCACACATCCAAGGAATACTCTATCTCACCTCCATATGAACCTTTAGATTAAGAGGCAATGATAGAACATAGTCCATATTCCCATAATATGATGTTGTGTTAAAGCCATCTTGAGGCAAATGGATACCCATATAATCCCAAGTCTGCCTTACCACTTTGTAAGTAAAGAGCATATAGTTAGATGATTCGCCTTCGTGGCCACAATTCTGGCAACACTCATCAACTCTGAAACCCTTCACCTCCATCTTATATACTACATGCACAACAACACTAATAATCTTCCAAATAAAATTTTGGATCTTGGTTGAGGTTTTATGCTTCCAGAGCTTGTCCTCAAAGGGAGTTAAAGAAGGAAACTGCATATATTCAATGAATCTATCACTTCTATGCAGTTGTATTGCCAACCAATACCTAGATTTGATACTGTAACTCCCACTTTTGTTATGCTTCCGGGAGAAAATATTTGGGTTATTATTCATGAATGGATTTTAAAGATCCAGTCAACATCTTCCTGATAAAATGTTCATGCAACTTCTCTACATCTCATTCACTTCTCTGATTAACAATCAGATCCTTCACTTTAAACATTATATCAATGCTATAATTCTTTATCAAAGGAGCCCTTGGTTCCCTATCTTCAATCCATGTCGTAGTCTAAACAAAATTCTTCTGCCCATTTCCAATTTTTATTTTCACAAGCAAACAACCACTTAATCAAATCAACAAACTAACACCTAATACGGCTTAGCCCTCCTGGCTCGGTGTCTGGACTTATATGTCAGGAGCCTGCAAAATGGAAACGTCAACAGAAAATTGACTGTAACTCACAATGGTTTAATGGTTGTGGTTGATCCCCTGTTGATTGCTTCGTTGACCAAACCCTATTGACCCGTTTTGCTTGACTTGAACCCAAATTGATTGATGCTGAACCAAATACCACTCTGAACTGGATCCTTTAACTCTTTAGTAATACTCCTAAGATCATTACTGGACTTCTCTTGAAAGCTTAGAACCAAATATTAAATCTTACGGCTTCGCTCCCGGAAATTCATCAGAGGTTCAACTAAAATGTCGGCTTTCTCTCGGGATATCAGTAAAGGTTAAGTAGGATTTTAGAGTCGAATCCTGCTCGAAACCTTCTCCCTCCTAACTTTTAAAACTCTTGAACTCACTTGCATCTCAGATAACTCTTTTCTTGACTTCTCTGAAATTCGGCAGAGGATAAGCTGTTTTTATGGTTTTCTCCGGAAATTCCGATAGAGTTCCGAGATAACCGT
Organism: Anastatica hierochuntica; assembly: GCA_900406275.1. Classification (NCBI taxonomy): domain Eukaryota; kingdom Viridiplantae; phylum Streptophyta; class Magnoliopsida; order Brassicales; family Brassicaceae; genus Anastatica; species Anastatica hierochuntica. The sequence goes on along the minus strand of OVAN01007102.1, from coordinate 14,021 downwards.
TTTATGAACTCTACCTTAAAAATCCTTCATCCTCCATCTCTGATCTCAGTCTCTTAATTAAAATAAGAGTAAAAATTAGAAAACAGAAGGACCAAAAACTTTCCCGACAATGGCTCCCGGCGGTGGCTTCTGATGGTGGTACTCGGCGGTGGTTCCTCCTCTTCGTCTCTCCCTTCTCTCTTATTTCTCTCTCTAATTTTTTGGTTGGTGGTGTGAAAATGAAATAATTGTGGTGCTCTATTTATAGGTAAAGTGGGGTTACAAATGATCGACACCTTAAGGTGCATGAACCTTCCTCTCCAAATCACTTAGCCACGTGTCTGCTCTTTACTCTCTCATTCATCCATGTGTATCCTCTCTCTCTCTCTCCACGTGTCTTCTTCTCTCTCTTTTCTCCAAGTGTCGCTCTCCCTTCGCGCCACTTGTCAAATACATTGAATCTAAAAGATTCAATGAATTTGCACATATATGTACTTCTTCCCATGTGGTACTTTCTCTCTCTTGCTATCACGCGTCACTCCTTAACCTGTCGTCTTTCTGTTTGCGTTTTTCGTTCCTTCGCATGCGCGTATCGCCTTCCGAAAAATATCTCCGAAAAAATCAAGAAATATTTTTAAAAATAACTATAAATACTATAGTTATTTCTCAGCTTCGCTATTGTCCCAAATTAATTATTATTTAATTAATAAATAATTTTTCTCCGTGGGACGGAGTGTTACAATTTTCCTCTTTTCCTCCATCGTATCCCACCATAAATTAGCCATGACACTCTGCATAACATGACAAATGGTAAGAGGGAGTTTATAACAAGTCATTGCATGAACCGGTAATGCCATGGATACTGTCTTAAGTAATACTTCTTTCCCTGCTTGTAAAAGCGTCTTTGCATACCATCTTGACATTTGGCTTCTCATCTTCTCATGTAGGTAAGCAAAAATCCACTTTCGAACCAGTGAAACACTCCAGTAATCCCAAGTATTTTCCCAACCCCTCCTTCTTGCCAAATACCAAGCTTTCATTTGATCACAAGTTTTACACTCTCTTCAACCTTATCACGAAAGGTAATAGCTGATTTACCTACATTGATTACTTGGCCAGTCACTCCTCCATAGATCTCTAAAAATGGAACACACCGTGTCAAATTGCTCCAAATATGCTTTAAACATTAGTAAGTTATCATCAACAAAGAGAATATGATGGATAACTGGTCTCTGGAGAGAAAATTGGATCCCATTCATCCTTCCAAGTCTCTCAGCTTTATTGAGCATGTGAGTCAACCTCTTCAGTACAAATAACAAAAAGGAAAAGGAATAATGGGTCTCCTTGTCGCAAACCTCTCTCTAAAATGACCATGCCATGTGCTTCTCCATTGATTAGAATCGTGTAAGTAACAGAAGTCACACAAAAAATTATCCAATTGACTATATTTGCTGAAACCCAAGGCTGTAAGAATATTACTCAGATAATACCAGTGAACACAATCATACGCCTTTCAGATATCTAGCTTTAACTGTCATGAAGCCCTTTGTTATCTCCTTATAGGAATGTAGACCATGAATAGCCTCATGCGATATCAGAATGTTATCTGAGATAAATCTCTGTGCCATATATGCCGATTTGTTTGGAGAAACCAGTTGATCTAACACTGGTTTGAGCCTCTCCACTAAAATCTTCAATATCACCTTGTAACTTACAGAGCACAAGCTGATAGGTCTCAAATCAGACATCATTTGGGCATTTTTTTCTTCTTTGGAATCAGATATAATTAGGTGAAATTCCATTTCTTAGGGAATTCACCTACCTCAAAGAACCTTAGCACTTCAACTGTTACTTGGTTCCCCACAATACTCTAGAAATGCTGAAAAAATGTGTCATCCCATCAGCCCATGAGCCTTGGATGGGTTGATAGAGAACATTTCCTTTCTCACATCTCTTTTGAAACTCTTCTAAGTAGGCATGCATTCATCTGATGTGTCATTTTAGGCTGAAAATCAGAATAGAAGGACTCCCCTAGCTGTGGTTGAGAAGAGGTAAAAAAGTGCCTAAAATAAGACGCCACCACCTCATCTTTAGCTGCAACAAAAGTAAGAGCAATACCTCTAGAATCCACAAGCTTGTCCAACTCATTTCTTGATCTTGCAATTTTCACAGAGGCATGAAAGGCTTTAGTGTTTTTATCCCCCTTTTTTACCCAGTGGATCTCTCAGTTATGCTTCCAGAATAAACCTTCATCTCTATATGCTTGCAAGAGACTTTGCTCTGAATTCCAAGTTCTTACCAAAGAAGGCTTATTTGCATATTGCTCAACTTCCAAAGCTTATTCTAGACTTTAGTAATATATCTTGCATTTTTGTTGGTTGTTGTCTTCCAGTTATTAAAGACCCTCTTGCATCCTCTTATCCTTCTCTTCTACCCCTCTATTTTGGCCATGCTCAGAAGACCACATAGCTAACACGTCTCTGCTCACAAAGGGATTGTGCATTAACCTCTTATCAAACCTGAAAGAGCCTATATAAGCCTCCTGAGAATTGATCAATTTGAGGACAACAGGTCTATGATCTGATCCCTTTTGGCCAAAAAACTTGATTAGAAGCAGGAAAGTTCTGCATCCCTTCTTTATTTGTAAAGGCTCTATCCAATTTGCATTAGATCCATAAGCCACGTCTTTTGCCGCCCCATGTGAAGTTGTTCCTTCCACTAACCACATCTGTCATACTACAGACTTTGAGCATCTCAGCAAAAGGCATAAAATATCTCTGTCTTCTAAGAGGGCCACCTATTTTCTCTGAGTTGTGCAGAATTTCATTGAAGTCTCGCATCATTAACCATTTATCCTTTCTTTGATGCCTAAGATCCTGATCAGCCTTTCCCACACTTGAGATCTGAGCTCAGCTGCAGGATTACACAAGACACAAAAAACTCCTCACCATTCCACTTGACCTTTATATCAATTAAATTCTTATATGCAAACAAAATATCTAGAAGCACACCTTTCTTCCATAATATTGCTAAAACACCCCACCTCTCCACTGGATCCATTGTATATACACCTCCCTAATCTAAATCCACCTTCAAATCTACTAGAACTTTTGTACGCCGCATAGTTTTCATAAGAAAAATGACCTCAGGGAAAAATTCTTTATGAAGATCCTTGAGTCTTTTAACTGTTAAACCTTCGAGGCTGCCCCAAGCCTTTTTAGTTCCAGCTCAAAATACTTATCACGCATCAGACAGTCCCTCCCTTGGAACTATCTCTGGTGATTTAAGCTTTTTAGGTACGAATTCACCAAGCTTATCAACATCATACATCACCACTGCGTTCCTCTTCTTTTGTTTTCCCACAACACTAGCTTTCCTTTTGTCAGACACTTATCTGCTTATACCAAACTCTCCTACCTTCAGCTTTCTAGAAGACTTCCTAGGTCTCTTTTTCCTTTTTGCTTTACGTTTTCCTGAACCAGAGCATCCTCCACTTAATCCAAACTGAAAAACCCTTGCTGTTTACTTGAATCAATCCCTCCCAACTCCCTCTACTATTACCTCATGATTTTGAAACTCCATATATAATTAAAGGTTGAGAACCACTTCTTTCCGCACCTCTTGCTCTGACTGCAGAAGCCATCAACTTCTGGTTGTGGGTTCTTGGGACATCAAATTGGTTTAATGAAGAATCTTTTTTTTCACGGTTTAATGAAGAATCTATGTCATATTGAAACACCAACCCTTTCCTTTTGAAAAGATATGTATGTATCACTGGTGAGGGCTTCAATCTTAACATAATTTTCTGTAGAAAGGGGTCCTTCTATGCATCTCCAACTATCTTTATAACCATTGTTTCCCTTATCTTTCTCTTTTGAACCTCCGCTCCAGATAATTTCTCATTCCCTCAAGCACCTTTAGATCAATCTTTTGTCTTCCTGTGATAGGGCTCATCCCTACCTGATCTTCTCTCAGCACGCCAAATAGAGTAGCAATCTCTTTAATGATTACCTTAGGCACTGGTCTGAGATATGGATACCATCCCTTCTAGCTAAGTCCACCTCTTGTCTACTTCGAATCAAGATTAGACATATGTCTTTATCATGATTAATTCGGTGGCAATGGATAACCTCTTATGCACTTTCTCATAAAAGTAATAAACTTGGTCCTTAACTCCTCCTTGAGACTTATCACCTTACTTGGCAGCAAAGGTCTTGAGATATCAAATCTCATCTTGAATCTCACATATTCCTATCTATGTGTTCTTGACTAATCCAGAGCAACACTTGTAACCTGATCCACCAAATTGCTCATCGCATAAATGGCCACTTATGTATAGTTATTCACTAGAATATTTTCGATCCTTACCCATATAGGCATAAATTGTAGGAAGGAGGAGTCTAACATTGCAGACCATCTTTGGTTCGCTAACGGCCATTCATTGAAAGTGTGCAGACCCTTCTTTAGCACCTCCACCAAATCATGTTCACTCTAAAAAAGAATTGAAAACGTTCCTTTGTCAATGCAACCTCCGAACTCTTCCAATCTTTTGCCATTTCCTTGGCATCTTCCTTATCAACTCTTCCATATCTTGAAACCTATGGTTAAGAAGTCTCCCTATGATACATACCTTGTTTTCTATACTTGAGATATATTGAGGAAAATCAAGCATCACGAACGGGATCTCCTCTTCTTCCGTTAGGGATATAGCCATCATCGCTTTATCCATTGCAGACGAATTTGCAACAACCAAGAAAAAACTCCAGGCTACTCCTTTCCACTCCAACAACCACTATTGAAACCCAAAATTCCATGTTTCCGGTCTGGAAGACTCACTTAGCCCGTAGCCTCAAACCCAGATATCTAAAGAACCAATTGTGAATCACTTTTCCAGAAAGTCTCCAGCTCAAGATCTTCAAACTTTAGCGAAATATGATCCCATTGCATTTCAATAGAAAGATTAAGAAGCCGAACTCGATTCACTCCTAAAAAATCTTTCCAAGATTTGAAACTCCGTAGAACTCAACCCTTCATATACGATCTCTAAAATCAGGACTAAGACTCTCGAATCGGTTCAAACCCGTAGCTGATCACGAATATATTTCTGTCGCACTTTCACTGGTAATAATCTAACCTTTCGAATTCTCAAAGAAAGATAAAGATGAATGAAAAAGAACCCAAAATTTGAAAGCTTTCCCCTTTTCGAAAACACGAAAATAACACAAAATAAAATAAAGCTCTAAATAGTAGGAGTTTTCTCCAGTCCAATACACACAAGTCAACAAAAGCAAAACCTCGTTTTCTCCGGCCCAATACACACAAGTCAACAAAAGCAAAGCCTCTGTATGACCTAAAGAATCATGACTAATATTTTTGACTGCAATTTAATAAAACTTTGGTACTTATTAGTTATTATTTAAAATTTTCTTATTAAATTGATAAAATAAAATACAAATGTAAGTGATATTTTAACACTAATAATAAATAAAGGATAAAATTCATCTTACTAAAAGAAAAGTACCGTTTTAAAAATAACCTTTATGCCATGTATCATTTACAGTTTATTTCTTTAGAATTTAAAATTTCATCAAGGATAAAAACGTCAAATCAATTCTAATTAACTAACTAAAATTTAACAAATTATAATATATTTTCATATCTTTTATTTGAATTATAATTATATATTTTATTTTTAATTGCAACAAAATCTCATAAAATCTTTTTCTTTTAAATATTTAAATATGTAAACATTATTAAAATATAATTATAGCTAATACTATGATAGATTTAAAATTTAAAACAAAAATAAGAAAATTTAAAACAAAAATTGAGCGTGAAGGAGTTATTGTTTTATAGATTATGTGTATAAAATAACACAAATTGTTTTTGGTCACAAAATTACATAAACTTATGTTTTCAAAGAAATTTCTTTTAAAAATAAAATATTATAAGAGAAAATATTTAAATTAGTATTAATAAATTTTAGTACACTCATATAAAAGTAAAAAACATTGTATATTCTACTTATAAAACATGTGTATTTGAAAAATAGGTTCATATACAAAATTAATAGTCTGTTTTGCACAAATTTATCAAATGATAAATGATTTATCTAATATATCAATTTGATTTTTTTGATACTTAAAACGGATATAAGCATTCTACCTAACTTACAAATAATGACAAAAATGATCAATTGTAAAATGAATATAGCAAAATAAAATAACACCTACGCATGAAACTCTAGTTTACAAGTAATTTATTTAATATTATTTACTTAATTGGTGAAATATAAAAATAGAAAATGTCATCTAAAAAGTTATTTTATAATTCATTTTAAATTAAATTTAGTTTATTTTAATATTACTTAGTGTGTCGTATTTGTATATATATAAATTCAGTTATTTACAAAATTAAATAAATTGAGTCGTTGCGAATAAACAGCGCGTGCTCTGAACTCTATCTTCGCGGCTTGGAAGATCCAAGCACCGAAGGAATGGAATATCAGCGGTGAACTTTGCTCCGGCATCGCCATCCAGGAAAGCGTCACCATCGATAGCAAAGAGTACAACCCTCTAATCAAATGCCAATGCAATTTCGAAAATTCCACTACTTGTCGAATCACAGCCCTGTACGCTTCTTTATCTCTATTTGTGCACCCAAGGTGTTCGACGAATTCTCCCAACGAAATGCTCCAGTCTCATGTTGGTTGTTGTTTGTTTCACAGGAAGGTTTATGGGATGGATGTTGTTGGACCTATACCTCCAGAGCTTTGGACTTTGACACACCTCACAAATCTGTATAGATTACATTGTTTATCAGATATCCCACAAATCTCGTGATTGTTAATGCATCTAAACACATCTTTCCCTTTCTATCAGGAATCTGGCTCAAAATGTTTTAACAGGCTCTTTGTCTCCTGCAATTGGAAATTTGACTCAAATGCAATGGCTGTAAGTCTCTGAAACCTTCTTTCTTTTTTTTTCCTACTCAATTTGATTAATAACTCATGTCTCTCACGTAGGTCTTTTTCGATCAATGCATTGTCTGGCCCTATTCCTGAGGAAATTGGTTTGCTCACAGATTTAAGATCACTGTAAGCATTAGGCTGCTTCCTCAGACATTGATCATGTCTTCACATTGTTTCTTGAGAATTTTGATGGTTCCTTTTACTTATATACATATTTTATGCAGTGCTATCAGTTCAAATAACTTTTCTGGTTCTTTACCAGCTGAGATTGGGAATTGTATTAAACTCCAGCAAATGTGAGTCTCTTAAATATACAAGTGTTTATTTCCTTGTTATAGTATAGATGAGATACAAACCTTAACCTTTGAACTCATTTAGTGTTCACCAATTATAAAATTAGCAATTGATCATTTCTTACATGCATTGCAGCTACATTGATAGTTCTGGATGCAGCGGGGAAATACCTTTATCATTTGCGAATCTTTCGGAGCTGGAAACCGCGTAAGATATATTGAGTTCGAGTTTAAACTTTGTCGTTAGATTTTAATAGCTATATTTAGAAAATCTATCTGTCTTTACATCTGTTTTTTTGCCTTGGGTTGTAAACAACCAGTTTTATCATGGATCTGGAATTTACCGGTCGGGTACCAGACTTTATAGGAAGTTGGACTAAACTTACTACCTTGTAAGAAGATTTCATTTTGAGAAAGTTATATAACGGACTTGTTCCATTCTCTTATTTTTATATTTTCTATATTAACTTCAACTCTTAGTGGAAAATTCTTCATTAACGATTGGTACGCGTTTTACTGCAGAAGAATTGTCGGAACTGGGTTGAGTGGTCCGATACCGTCGTCATTTTCCAACTTAACTTCTTTGACAGAACTGTATGTGTTGCATTGTTGTCAAAATCATTACTGTTTATCGTTTCTAGTTCTTTTTCTTTCTCCACATATTCATATTTTAAATGTAGGAGGCTAGGTGATATATCCAATGGAGGCTCTCTTGAATTCATCAAAGACATGAAATCTCTAAATATATTGTAAGGAAGCTTTCTAGTCCTCCTCCAATTCGTGATAAAATTAATGTACTTTTGAACTGTTTTCCTCTCCTCTGTGTATTTGACATTGATGGCATTTGTCTTAGAGTATTGAGGAACAACAATCTCAGTGGGACAATACCCTCTAATTTTGGAAAATACCTAAATTTGCAACAAGTGTAAGTACATATGTTAATTTGTTTTTTCAAATGCTTTGAAAGATTGTGAGAATACGAAATTATCTTAACTAAACAAGAATTTTTTGATGTGTTACCATGTAATTCATTTCTGTTTACTAGTGATTTAAGCTTCAACAAACTACATGGAACAATTCCGGCTTCGCTTTTCAACTTAAGTCAACTTACTCATTTGTAAGTTTTCTGCTTCTTTGGGTCTATATGTACTTGTATGTTTTCGCCCGAATAATTTTGAAAAGAAAAACTTTTTTGGCTTCATCTTAGATTTCTGGGAAACAACATGTTGAATGGTTCATTACCCACTCAAAAGAGGCAGAGTTTGAACAATATGTGAGTAACAAAATCGATTACATCGTTTAATCTCTGAAAGCCAAAACATACCTCTTAATTTTTTGGGGGGTTTCCTACACCTTTTACTGGGCACTTATTCAAGTTGAATAAGGTTCCACTCTTGGTGACACGGAAGACTTGGCAAGATAATCAGGAAATTGTGGAATGTATTACATATTCTTTAGATCTTAATTATTGCTCTTTTTATACTACAGAGATGTGTCATACAATGATTTGTCTGGAAATCTTCCCTCATGGGTCAGCTTACCAAACTTGAAACTGTAAGTATAGAAAACACAGAATTGTTTCCTTTTTTTGCCGAACTACATCCTTATGTATATGCATGAAGCGTTCTTTTTGTAGTAAATATTTATTACAATCATATATAAGGATAGTCAACAAAACTGTATGTTTTTTTTGCAGCAACGTAGTTGCTAACAACTTCGCATTGGAAGGTCTTGACAACAGGTAATTTCCTTAAATTATGTTTTTGGTGGTGTTTGAGATTCCAAAATATTTCTCTTTTCTACTTTTTTCCTGCAAAAGGATATGATTCACCAAAAACATTTACTTTCTATCTGTTAAAAGGGTTTTATCAGGATTGAACTGCTTGCAGAAGAACTTCCCCTGTAACCGAGGCAAAGGAATCTGTAAGTATACAAAGAGATAACATCATAACCATTTTTCTCGATGTACACAAGGACAAAAAATTGTATTAAGAGTTTCTCTACTTACTGATGTCTAGATTCTGACTTTTCGATCAACTGTGGAGGCCCAGAGCTAAGGTCTGTTACTGGAGCAGTATTTGAGAAGGAGACCGAGGATCTCGGACCAGCTTCATTTGTTGTGAGTGCTGCTCAGAGATGGGGGGCAAGTAATGTAGGACTTTTTGCCGGAAATAGCAAGGGTACTCAATACACATCGACTTTAATTTCACAATTTATCAACACTATGGACCCAGAGCTTTTTCAGTCAGCAAGACTTTCAGCATCTTCCTTAAGGTATTATGGATTGGGGCTAGAAAATGGAGGATATACCATAACACTTCAGTTTGCAGAAATACAAATTATAGGTTCTCCTTTTAACACTTGGAAAGGTTTAGGAAGACGACGTTTTGACATTTATGTCCAGGTCTGCATCACTTGATCGATCACAAGTTAACTTTTAGGTTTGTAATAATCTTCTTCCGAATTTGGTTCCGGTGAATTCTAAGGTCTAAATCCGTTTTTTCCAGGGAAAACTTGTTGAAAAGGATTTTGATGTGCGTAGAAGAGCTAATGACTCTAATGGTCGAGCAGTTCAGACAGAATATAAAGCAAATGTATCGGAAAATTTCCTCGAAATTCATCTTTTTTGGGCTGGAAAAGGAACATGTTGTATTCCTATTCAAGGAGCTTATGGGCCATTAATATCGGCCGTCAGTGCAAAATCAGGTAAGACAAATGGCAAATTATTTTATTCTTCTCCCTGATTCACTATGCGAGTAAAAACCTAAGTGTTACATATTGATGTTCAGATTTTACACCAACTGTGGCTAACAAGCCACCGTCAGAAGGAAAGAACAGGACTGGTACTATTGCGGGTCTCATTATTGCCATAGGACTTATGAGCATCTTTGCGGGCGTGGTTATCTTCATTATCCGAAAAAGAGGAAAGGAGTACACAGATGATGAAGGTATATATGTAATGAGAATACAAACAAGTCGTTAGATGGGAAATTTTGGTTTATTTCCCTGATCAACTTGAATATCATTTTTCAAATTGGTTCATTTCTTTAAGAACCAATTTTTTGTTGTTGCAGAGATACTTAATATGGACGTAAAGCCTTATACTTTTACTTACTCTGAGCTTAAAACTGCAACTCAAGATTTTTCTCCCTCAAACAAGCTTGGAGAGGGAGGATTTGGGTCTGTTTTTAAGGTAATCTCGATACGAAAATGGACAAAATACTTAGAAACCTGTATATGTGATACATTTTGTTATAATCCAACACATGGAATAGGGAAAGCTCAATGATGGAAGAGAGGTCGCGGTGAAACAGTTGTCGGCTGGATCCCGACATGGGAAGGGACAATTTGTTGCAGAAATTGTAACAATCTCTTCGGTTTTGCATCGTAACCTAGTAAAACTTTACGGATGCTGCTTTGAAGGAGATCATCGTCTGCTCGTGTATGAGTATCTCCCTAATGGAAGTCTTGATCACGCATTATATGGTAATGAACAGAAACATGACTTATCTATCTTCGCTTCTCTAACGAGCTAAAGTACTCATATGCGCTCCATTTGGATGTTGCAGGGGGCGATAAGACTTTACATCTTGATTGGTCAACCCGTTTTGAGATATGCCTAGGAGTAGCCAGAGGTCTAGCCTACCTCCACGAGGAGGCAAGTGTTCGCATAATACATAGGGATGTGAAGCCTGCCAACATTTTGCTTGACTCTAAATTGGTCCCAAAAGTTTCTGATTTTGGACTTGCAAAACTATACGATGACAAGAAAACACACATAAGTACTCGACTGGCAGGGACGCAGTGAGTATCCCCAAACCCTGAATTTTAATTTTTGGCAACACTATTATGGATTTATAACACTTGTTCTTGTACCAATGCAAGTGGGTATCTTGCTCCAGAGTATGCCATGCGTGGTCTCCTAACAGAGAAAACGGATGTGTATGCTTTTGGTGTTGTGGTCCTTGAGCTAGTGAGCGGAAGAAAAAGCTCTGATGAGAACCAGGAGGGTGAAAAAAGATATCTTCCTGAATGGGTACGTCCTTGCTTGTTATCAAAATTTTATTGGACATAATGATATCCAATATACTCAATCATGGTCTGTATAGGCATGGAATATGTACGAGAAAAGCCGGGAAGTTGAACTTATTGACCATAAGCTGACTGAATTCAACGTGGAAGAAGTGAAACGCATGATTGGCATTGCTCTGAACTGCGTTCAACCATCTTCCCTAAGGCCACCAATGTCAAGAGTAGTGGCCATGCTTTTGGGAGATGTTGAGGTCCCTGCTGTCACTTCTAAGCCAGGCTATTTATCCGACATGAGATCTGACGATACCACAAGCTTCTCTTTCAGCGCCTTTGAAACCAGAGATATGGGCACTTCTGGATCCTACTCCACTAGCTTTGTTACGCCCAAAGAAAGCAACTTTAAACCAATGCTTGGTCTCAAGATTAATGAGGGGAGATGACAATGTCTACTCTCCTCTATCATGGCATTGTTATGGATATGTTTGTGTATAAGATTATATGGAGATGTTTGTGTATAAGATGATACGATGTTGGTTTAATGTTTTAATCTTATGTTTGTGTATAAGATTATATGATGCTGGTTTAATGTTTTAATCTTATTTCGATTTCATGTAAACGGTTGGGTCTGTCCAAACCGAAAAACACGTTATATGTATTGGCTTGAGGCCATCCCTTTCAATTAATCAAGTATTATACATAATCTTCTTTATCATCTGCAACAACCTCTTCACACCATTTTCTTTTAGTACTTCTTATATATTCCTAACATTCTTAACACGTGTAGTTTTGGGAACGCTAGTTCCAAATTTCCCATAATTATATAACTTATGAAAATATTTGAACAATAAGTGTAGTTAGCTCAATTGGAAAAATCATTTTTGGAAAATTTTAGGGGTCACATGACCGAGTGACGTTTGAGATGAAACCATATCTAACTTAGTGAACAACATTAGAATACATGACTCAAGTTATAATACTTAACCGGTTTACTATAGGCCTACTATGACTTCCTTAAGATGTTCCATAGGTTGGACTGGTCCGTTCATAACACTTCTTTCCATCGAGGTATACGACAATATACTAAGCGAGAAAATCATACGAGGGACCGTCTTAATGTTATGCTCCTTGATCATGTTGGGTCAGACCAGATGCCACTTGTACATGACCACTACATCCTCAACATTCTTAGTCAACATTTTTAAAAAAGGAAGAAGAACCATAATAAGTCGTGTAATAAGAGATTATAGTCTGAAATCCTTTATCGTTTTTTAGGAAGATCGCTTTGACTTATACCAACATCCTAATAGGGGAAAGAAATCATTTGAATTGTCTCTTCATAAGCAGACGATATAAAAATATATAATAAAAAAAGAAGACTTTTCTGATGTAGACGGGTAGGGGTGGCCAAAATACCTTGACTCGAAGAACCGAACTGAACCCGACTCGAAAAAATGGTATCGAACCCGAACCGAAACCCGATAAAATACTTGAATGGATCCTAAACTTCAATATCCGAAGAACCAAACCCGAACCAAACTGAAATATTTCGGGTACCCGAAAATACCCGAACTACAATAATAAACTTTAATATATTAATTATTTTTATATTTAATATCCAAATATATACAAAACAACCGAAAAATAATATACGAGTTATCCAAAAGTACCGAAAATACATAAAAATATCCGAAAATAGTAGCAAATACCGAAAATTTTCGGAAAGCCTACCGGTTTTTCATCAAAAATACTCGAACCAAAACGATTTTCACGTTAATTGCAAGTATTTAGACATGCATTGTTTAAATTTATATGTTTTATATTATTTTATTTTTAGAATTTTTAGGTTTTTAAGATATATTTGGATTTTTTTTAATATTTTACATAATTTAAATGGGTACCCGAACCAAACCCGCAAGGATCTGATCCGAACCCGAACCGAAAAATAGAAATACCCGAATGGATCTTGAACCTCTAGACACGAATACCCGAAACCCGAATAAACCCGAACCGAATCCGAACGGGTACCCGAACGTCCACCCCTATAGACTGGAGTAGAAACCGTAATTATTATACTTTCACTGGTGCTTTCATTGTTTACCTCAGAGCAAATCTGGTTTCATGGGCATCAGGGAAACAAAAAACGCTAGACGGTAATCTACTGAAGCTGAATACAAAGCAGTTGCTGATACGACTTCAAAACTTCAATAGATCGTTGCATTACTAAAAGAAATGGGTATAAAATCTCCTTCACAACCGAATTTCTATTGTGATAACATTGGTACAAATTAGTTATGTGCAAACTTGGTCTTTCACTCTCGAATGAAGCATGTGACACTTCATTATCATTTCATCCGAGAGATTGTTCAGTATGGGTTTCTTCGCGTCTCTCATGTCTACTCTAAGGACCGGCTTGCAGATGCTTTGACTAAACTAGTTACACGGTCGTTACTTATTGGTCATCATGAAAAAGTTGTGCTCGCTCAATTACCGATCGCTCATCTTGATAGGGTATATAGAACAAAAAGAATATACTCATTGTATATTTGTTAATATTCCTTTTCTATTAGAAACCCTAGAGATGTCAGTGTATACAGGACCGACCCATTACACAAGCTAGCTAAACCCATGCTTGCAACCCTATAATATTTAACATGCTCCCACTTGTTTTTCGAATGCACTTATGCCCGCCAGGTCTAGACTAAGCTCGCCTTGGGCTTACTGGAATCTCAGTTTGTCTGCGGTTGGAG
>OVAN01007101.1:0-20192 GCA_900406275.1 Anastatica hierochuntica | reverse complement strand
AGAGGAACGGGAATTGCTGGTGAATGAGATGCTGGGCACAACCGATGAAAACGAGCCTCTCCAGGTTTGTCGAACATACATGAGATGATTGTCAGGGAAAATAAAGAGACTAATAAGCTCATATGCATATTCTTCCTCTTGTGCATATAGGCGATGATGAAAGATCAGTTTGCGAACTATGTAGTCCAAAAAGTTCTGGAGACATGCGATGACCAACAACGGGAGCATATACTTACTCGTATTAAAGTGCATCTTAATGCGTTAAAGAAATACACTTATGGAAAGCATATTGTTGCCCGTGTTGAAAAACTCGTCGCTGCTGGGGGTATGTACATGTTTTCCACCTTCTGTGTATTCAAATCTTCAGCCTTCAGCGTTGTTGAAGATCCTTCTATAAGTATTTGAGTGAGATCAGACACTATGCGGTTCTTCGGCAATGTGTCTAATTGGTTTGTCTTATATGCAGAGAGGAGAATGGGATTGCAGTCCCTAAATCAGCCTCAGATGGCGTAAAGGCCGTAAGTGTTGTACAGCGTAACTAGGGTGGATGGGTCTGCCATTGCGTTTTGAGAATTAGGTATGATCTAAACCGGAAATAATCTGCGGGAAAATGGTGAAAGTGAGCTTTGTTTTCTCGGCAAAAATCTGTAAAATTGTGTAGCTTCTTAAGGTTTTTCTATACATAGAACCAAACATCCCTCCTTAGGCTGATGAGTGAGTGAGTGAGTGAAGTGCAGAGAATGGTGTAAAGATGGGTAGTGAAATGGTGAGGAAGTTAGGGTTTCCTTCACACAACGAGAATGGCTTGTTATTGCCAAATGTGTTGAAGAGAGGATGTTGATGATTTGCTTTTAGGACATTCCCGGTTTTTAGAGTTTCTTTTCCCACATCTTATGTAATTTGTTTCGTCAAACTCTTTTCTTTGGTTTCTTGAATTTCAGTCTTGTTTTGCATATATCGTTCTAATTGCGTGTTTTGCAAGAAAAAATACAGTAGGTCATAAGTGTGGCAATGGCAAAAAAAAACAAGATCGATGTTGGGCTCTTTTTATCTGAAGTATATAACACAATCGATCAAAATCATTCAACACCATTGTCTATGTCGTGACCTTCAACCCTCTTTGAGTTCTGACCGAAACCTCTTGGTCCAGCTTGGGATCTCGTTGCTTTCCTCCTCCCAACAATTTTTTTAGTTTTCTTTACTGCATCTTCTTTTCTCGAACTTGTCTCTCCTTCTTTCCTAGAAATTCAGTCACCCCGATGTACACAACCTATACATATTTCAGGCAGGATCATAAAACTGGCTTGGACACTCTCAAACTAGGTTTCAAGGTTTGGTTTTTTGAAAAAGAATCGAACGGATCCTGAAATTTACGGAACATGAAGAAACAAAACCAAAACCGAATCGAAAATTTCAAAACCTAAACCAAATTGATTTGTTATCTATTCCACTATTGATTTGGAGCCAATCTGAATATCCTATTTTCCACACGCATGTGCACAGACAAAAAAATTGATGGTTTAATTCTTGTTTAGGTTTTGTAAAATACACTCGAAATGGATCATAAATTTTATAACTATTTTTCGAATTGAATAGTTACAAAAATTTGGAATGAGAATCGAAACGATTTTTGTTCGATTCCAATATAGAACCTAAATCTTGGAACTGTGAGTGATGTGATCCTTGTCGGGACGAAGGATCGGCTCCTAGGATGTGCTTCTCGTCTTGATGGTTAAATGGAATGTAGCAGGAGACTTGGACGATTTAAGGGATTATTGACGTTCGGATAGGGGTGTACGAACGGTCGAATTGATGGATGAGTGGAGAAACGGACGTTCGGATGGGGAACACACGTTCGAATGAGATGGAACGAGGCAGAGGCCAAACGGTCAATTCTCGGAAGAATCCGTACACGAAGTAAATCGGAGATAACTCGATTACTCGTGATGGTGAGAGGATAACCCCGAACGACAATGCATGGGTCGTTTGAAACTTCCTAAGAGAGATGGAATACTCTCGTACTTTCGGCTTAGATTCACTAAAGAAGAAATTCTTAAAGTGCTAAGTTTCTTTTGATTTCTAGAAAATCAAAAGAGAGAAAATTCTTAAAATGTTGGATGATTACAAATGAAAAGAGGAGTGTTCCTTATATAGAAAAAGAGTTAGGTAGGAAGCACCCTCATAAAATGAAAAACAATAAATAAAGACTACAACTTCCAAAAAGACTACAACTAATATTCCATGCATTGGGCGGCACTTTATTAGTCTTCTTGAGTCTTTAATTCCGTGGGCCTTTTTCATTAATGGGCTCAGGATAGTGTCGGGACTTGCCTCGTTAAAAACCTTTCTTGGAAAACCCGGCGAGACAAAACCGTGAGAAAGGAAAAAAAGTTCAAGACCCGACATCTCTGTTAATGACGGTTTTCGGAGGCTTGAATCATGACCAACCTGATCGGATAAGCACTCTCTAAGTTGCCCGCATCCTGTCGGATAAGTTCTTGGGCGGCACGATTGAGCCGCTGTGTCTTGGATCGAGTCATGGGACTAGATAATTCGCCTAAGGCATTTTCTGGATCCAGCTGCTCCTTGGCTACAGGTTCCTCAGGTACAAGTTGTTCATATGCAGGTTCTGAGACCTCATGGTCGTTGGCCATGATCACATCATCCCCTCCCAGTTGAAAATGATTTGTCCTCAGATTGGAATCGTCAGAAACTTCTGCACGAAAAGGGACTAAGTTAGTAACATTGAAAGTTGAACTCACGGTAGACTTACCTTGAAGATCGAGTTCGTTGACGTTGTCGCTGATTTTCTTTGTGATCTTGAACGGCTCTTTCATGTGCAATATGAGCTTGGATTTCCTTGAAGCTCTCTTTAAATCAGCATAACCTGCAAACAGAAAAATAGGAATCGAAATAATCATAAAGTAAAAGTCTTATTCTGAAAGTGTTCATGCTCGGATTCGGTTTGAGATTCGAATTAGATGGGGATTCTTTGATCGGCTAGAAGTAGTTGACGTTTTGATGTTTATCCTTGTCCAAATCAGGTGGTTTCGATCGTTTGTCTTTGTCTTTCCTTCGAATTTCTCTCATGCGTTTCATAGTTGTCTTGAAACCTGCATTGGGCGCTTCGGAAAATTTTGTGTGATGAAGAATAAGGAAAATTTTGAGATCACACTTACCTTATCATGTTCAAACTTTCCTGGTTGCCATATATAGGCTTGCATTATTCCAAATCTAGAAAGTTCAAAATCAGGTGAGCGTAGGATCGATCGGTTTGCAGAGTTAATAACTTTCAGCTCTGAATTGATTTTGGCCTGAAACTAGTTTATAGTCGTTCCTTGATGACTTATGAATTTGGAACATGTTTGATCGTAGCTTGATTCGTTCGGGTCTGGTCGGAATAGCTTTCGAAGTGCGCATATGTCCAGATTTCGAAAATCCAGATTCACCCGAATTGTAAAATCCATAACTTTTGGGTATGAGTAGCTATAGCATTGATTCCAGTTTTTCGTGATGCTTCGATGGGTTAGCTTCCCAGAAAAGTTGAGTTCGTTGCTTAACTCCCTATGGTTGGAGAGATATGCTTCCCGGAGAGCTAGTATGTCAACACTGTTTTCTGTACAACTTTCGTGATTCGGTGGTTGCGGCTCCAATTTGGCCAAGTATTCTTTGGGGATGCTCAAACCATCATCATAATCTTCCCTTTTGGACAGATTAGCTTTCAAAATAGCTCGACCTATACCCAAAGAAAGAAAATTAGGCTTCATTCTATTCTTGGAGTCGAGATAATTACCTCGGGTCCTTTGCTTTGGAATCGGTTGAAAACTGATTTCGTCTGGCAATCGTTCGGGGCACCCTTTGTTTGAATCATATTGGAATTCCTGCGAGAGATATTCAATCTTGCTAGGCATAGCCTAATGCAATCAAAGGAGCAGAACCGGGAAACGCAGAGCATGAAGAAAGTGACGAGGAAATCAAACCAGAACAAGTCATTGAACCAAGAAGATCGAACCGGAGAAGGGTGCCAAACCGGAAGTATGATTGAGTCAATAAGTTGCTATTTCTATTCCTTGTTTTTCTCTGATTTTTGATTGCACAATAAGGAGAGAAGTGGTCATCTGTTTGTTAAGGGTCAATCTCTTCAGTTATTTCCAGTTTCCATGTTTTAAGGAGTTGATACTCCAAGCTTTGTATTTTGCTATTTAAGTTCAATTTATTCAATGAACATTGTAGACTTTTACCACCAAACACAAATTATTATTGAGATACAACTTTGAATCCAATATTTGGGACCATCAATTGGTATCAGAGCCTTCAAGTGTTCTTCTACTTCTGAATTGATGTGACTTGAAGCCTTACATTATAGTCATGGCAAGCAACAAAGAGCGATTATCTGATCTTGAAACTGGTCTCGGCATGGTTCAAGATGAGATAATGAAGATCAACGATGGAATACGCAACATGGAGGAATCCTTCTGCCAAATGCTATATGAGGCTGTCTCGAGCATACATGAAGGAGATCCAGTGCGCCACGAGGTATTTAACAAAACGACAGGAGCCAACCTTCAGCTTCCGTTCAAAGAGAACCGACTAATCTTTTTGCGCAACCTGCAAATCATCGACACGTCAAGTTGGACTTTCCAAAATTCAGCGAAGGTGATCCGACCGCGTGGATAAGCAAAGCAAAACAATACTTCGCTTACCAAGATCTTCCACATGACCAGCGCGTAAGCTTTGCCTCGTACCACTTAGAAGACAAGGCGAATGTGTGGTGGCAGGCCACAACAAAAGCACTCGAAGAAGACAACGTCCCCATTACCTAGGAGGTCTTCGAAAAGGAGTGTGGGCTCGGTTCGGGCCATTGGTGATAGAGGATTTTGACGAAGCGCTTTCAAAGATAAGAAAAACCGGAACGCTTCGTGAATACCAAAGAGAATTTGAGAGATTATAGAACAAGGTTTCTGGATGGACTCAAAAAGCACTAATCGGAACTTAAATCGGAGGGCTTAAAGAGAACACTCTGATAGCATTCTCATGTTTCAACCAAAAAATTTGAAGGCCACCATTGAGCTAGCACGAATGAGGGATGATCAGATATAACGTTAAAGGAGAGCCAACACTTTTGTGAGTTGTGGTCAATGAAGCACAATGTCACATGCCAATACAAGTGCTTTGTCACCTCCTCCACGAGCAACACCAAATGTAACTCCCAAGAGGCTTAGTTGGGATGAAATGAAATGAAAAAAGAGTTTGGGTCTCTGTTTCACCTGTGATGAGCATTACACACCCAATCATCAATGCCAAAAGTCTCAACTGTTATTGATTGAAGGAATCGACGATTCCAATGACGACATGGAACATGCCGATCCAACTCTAGAAACCGAAGAACCTGAGATCACAATTCATGCCCTTACCGGATGGGGCTCTCCGAAAACCATTCATGCCCAGGCTAAGATCGATCACAACAAGCTCGTCACATTGATAGATAGTTGCTCCACCCAAAATTTCATCACCAACAAAGTGGCTAAGAGACTCAATCTGCAATTGACACTGACAAAGCCTTTCAATGTGAGAGTGGCAGACGACCATCCAATACGCTGCATCGGAGCCTATCGACAAACACTTACATCCATTAGCGGTGTGAATTTCTCCATCGACTTATATCCTCTACCCTTAAAAGGCCAGGATCTTGTTTTGGGTATTCAATGGTTAACTGAACTTGGACCTACATTATGTGATTGGAAGGCCCAAACTATAGAATTTACGTGGGCCAATAAGGGGATGATTATTCATGGGATGCAGAACACCTAAATCCGTGAGGTCCAACCTAAGGAATTCATTAAGGAAGCTAAACGAAGCCTGGCCTGTTTTGTTGTTACTCTCCAACTAGAAAACGACGTCGCCTCTTCTGTTCCAAAGCAGCTTCAATCTCTGCTGCAACATTACTCATCCATCTTCGATTCCCAACTCAATTGCCACGACATCGAGAGATTGAGCATCAGATTACGCTAAAGGAAGGACGTGACCCAGTAAACTTGCGTCCTTACCGCTACGCTCACTTTCAAAAAGAAGAGATCGAACGTCAAGTGAAAGAGATGATGGGAACTGGGTTCGTTCAACTAAGCTCAAGCCCCTTCTCATCTCCAGTGTGACTCGTGAAGAAGAAAGACGGATCTTGGCGATTCTGCACAGATTATCGAGCTTTGAATGTTGTCACCGTTAAGGGTCGATTTCTAATTCCACCATCGACGACATGTTGGATGAACTACACGGGGCTACCATTTTTACCAAGCTCGACATCACAGACGGCTATCACCAAGTTAGAGTTCACCCCTCCGATGTCCAGAAGATGGCTTTTCGAACTCACAACGGTCACTATGAATACTTGGTCATGCCCTTTGGCTTATGCAACGCACTGTCGACGTTCCAAGCCTTGATGAATTTGGTATTTCGTATCTACGCAAATATTTCCTCGTATTCTTTGATGGTATTTTGATCTACAGTCTTTTGTGGGAAGAACATATCGACCATGTTTAATGCGTCTTTGAGATTCTGAAAACGCAGAACCTATTCGTTAATCAAAAGAAGTGTGCTTTTGGTCAAATAGAAGTCGACTACCTTGGTCATGACATCTCTGGTGCTGGGGTTTTGGTGGATAATAACAACATTAAGGCGATGCTCGACTGGCCAACACCGACTACCATTACCGAGCTACGTAGATTTCTCGAATTAATGGGTTATTACCAGAAATCCGTTAAAGACTACGAAGTTATAGCCAAACCACTCACTGACCTCCTTAAGAAAGGGAAGTTTGCTTGGTCACCACAAGCCAGAGAGGCGTTTGTTGCGCTGAAAACGAGAATGACTACAACGCCAATATTAGCTCTTCCAGATTTCACCACTCCTTTTGTTATACAAATTGATGCATCCGGGGATGGTATAGGGGCAGTTTTTACTCAGAATGGGAAGCCAATTGCATACATGAGCTCGCTCCTTGGGCATTGCGAAGAAGAGTTGGTCCACTTACTCGCGTGAGATGTTGGCCATTGTGATCGCGGTTCAAACTTGGCGTCCTTATCTTCTTGGCTGACGATTCACTATCCACACAGACCAGAGAAGTCTTTGTTATCTGCTTGAAAAATGCATCATGACTCTGAAACAACATAAATAGATGGGAAAACTCGTCGGGTACGACTACGAGATCACTTACAAGCCCGATACAGCTAACGGAGCAGCTGATGCTCTCTCTCGCCGCGCTAACAGTCCTTGTCTCAATGTCGTTTCAGTTCAACAACCAGAATTTTTGAGTGATCTTCGGCAACAACAGGTCACTGATCCGTATCTACTTAAGATTGGCAAGCAGACTGATGAGAAACCATAAGCACCATATATTAAGCATCATGGTCTGGTCCACTACCATAACCGTTTGGTGATACCATCTAACTCCCACGTCGTCCAGTCCCTCCTTTGTGAATACCACAATACACCACTTGGTGGTCAATTAGGTACACTCCGAATACTAAAGCGTTTATCGCAGGAGTATTACTGGCCGACAGTGCACAAAACAGTCAGTGATTATGTTGCCCAGTGTGATGTGTGTCAGCGTGTAAAGTATGAGAGTTTGGCGCCAAAGGACTACTGCAACCGCTTCCTATTCTGAACCAGTTATGGGAAGATCTCTCTATGGATTTCATTGACCGACTACCCCAATAAGATAATAACACCTCGATAATGGTTGTGGTGGATCGACTCTCGAAGGAAGCTCATTTGAACCGACCGCGCATTCTTATACAGCAAAAGGAATTGACGCCAAATTCCTGGATTCAATTGTGAAACACCATGGCATTATTAAGTCTATTGTAGGTGATCGGGATCCAATCTTCATTAGTACTTTTTCGAAAGAACTTTGGCTTTTATCTTAAACATAATTGAAGATGTCGTCGTCTTATCATCTGCAAACGGACGGCCAAACCAAGGTTGTTAACGATGTATTTAGCAATATCTATGCTGTTTTGTTCATCGCTGTATGAAATAGTGGAGTTTCCTCATTCCTTGGGCCGAATATTGGTATAACACGACGTATCACGGATCAACATGAATGATCCCTTTTAAAGCTATGTACTGTCGTGATCCACCAGCTCTTGTCCGGTACGAAGGCCAATCAACACCAGTACACGAGCTCGACGAACAACTTATGGAACGAGATCAGGTGCTACAAGAGTTAAAGCGGAACTTGTCTGTTGCGGCTAAAAGGATGAAGCAAGTGGCTGATATCAAATGCAGGGATGTCTCGTTTCAGGTGGGCGAATGGGTTTACATGCATCTTAAACCTTATCGGCAACATACGATGTTTAAGCGATCAGTCCATAAGCTTTCCACTCGTTACTATGGGCCATTTTAGATTGAGGCACGCATTGGACCTGTTGCGTATCGCTTACAGCTACCAGAGGGATCAAGAGTTCACAATTTCTTTCATGTGTCTCTTCTTAAATGACATGTGTGCATGGACATACCAACGTCAGGTACATTGCTTCCTGTTCGCTTTAACGAAGTCTTGTGTCTTAAGCCTTTACGTGTACTACGTTTTCGAGACCAAAAAAATGCCGGTCAGTTCGTACGAGAGCCCCTTGTTCAATGGGAAGATTAAGCGAAGGCTGACGCGACTTGGGAAGAAGTTGATCAGCTGCGGAGGAGCTTTCCCAGTTTGAATCTTGAGGACAAGATTGTTCTTCGGGACGGCGGTAATGATGCAGTCGGAGGAGCAGAACCGGGAGACGCAGATCATGAAGAAAGTGACGAGAAAATCGAACCAGAACAAGTCATTGAACCAAGAAGATTGAACCGGAGAAGGGTGCCAAACCGGAAGTATGATTGAGTCAAGAAGTTGCTATTTCTATTCCTTGTTTTTCTCTGATTTTCGATTGCACAATAAGGAGAGAAGTGGACATCTGTTTGTTAAGGGTCCATCTCTTCGGTTATTTCCAGTTTCCATGTTTTAAGGAGTTGATACTCTAAGCTTTGTATTTTGCTATTTAAGTTCAGTTTATTCAATGAAAATGGTAGACTTTTACCACCAAACACAAATTGTTATTGAGATACAACTTTGAATCCAATATCTGGGACCATCATAGCCTGCCTTTGCGCATTAAGATTCACGGTCGGCTCTTTAATCATAAAGAGTAAGCTCATTGCTTTTTGTAGGTTCGGAAGTGGAAGTAGACAGGGACTCGACAGTCTTTTTCTTTCTCATGGCCATTTGGTCTTGATAAACTTTCTGAGGCGTCATGGGCAATAGAACGGTCTTTTGGCCTTTGAATTTAAAGATTTGACGGTTAGTGAAACCATCATGAGTAACTTGGCAGTCGGTTTGCCAAGACTTTCCGAGTAGAATGTGGCTTGCGTCCATGGGCAGGACATCGCATAGTATTTCGTCCTCGTACTTCCCAATTGATAAAGGGACTTTGACTTGACGGTTAACGGTCATCATGCCATGTTTGTTGAGCCATTGCAGTTTGTAAGGCTTCGGTTGTGTAAACAGCTCCAACCCTAGCTTTCAGACTTTAATTTCACTGGAAATGTTGGTGCAACTTCCTTCGTTGATGATTAGACTGCAGACTTTATCTTTGACGAGGCATCGGGAATGGAATAAGTTCTCACGTTGCTCATTATCTCCTTTGGCGGTCATAAGACTAAGGGTTGCATAGCGACTAACAATTCGCCTATCATAACGGGTTCATGGCCGGAAGAATCTTCTTCGAGTTTCTCTTCGTGGGATTCGAACTCGCCATCTTCCTTTAGGATCATGACCCTTTGGTTGGGACACTCGCTTGCATAGTGTCCAAAGCCGTGATACTTGTAGCATTTGATGTCTCGTGATCATAACTTGCTTTTTCCTTTCGGTCAAGTTCTTTGGGTTTCGGCTTGAGGATCGGCTTAACTTCTTCCTTTAGGTACTCGGATCGCTCGTCCTTGTGATAGCTCGGCTTTCGGAAGTCGTAGTTTGGTCGGGCGTGCTTTCGCTTAACCTGCTTCTCGAACATTACCGCATTGTGAAATAATTCTTCAAGTTCCACGTAGTGTTGGACTTTCAGAAGGTCGATGATGTTTCGGTTAAGTCCTCCCATGAATCGGGACATATCCGCCTCGACATCTTCTTGGATATCGGCCCGAAGCATAAGTGTCTCAATTTCCTTGTAGTATTCTTCTAGGATCTTCCTCTTTGGGTGAGATTCCTTAGCGAAAATGTAATTCTCGGTGATAATGGCTCGAGACGATCTTCATTCGATTCCACGTTTCAACCATAGTTATAGACGATCTTGATCTTTTTCTCCCATTCCAAGTATTCTTCGGGATCATTCGTTCATTTAAACGAAGGGAGTTAGAGCTTTAAACCAGAGAAGTTACTTCGCGGTTGGTGTTCGTCACGGTCACGGGGTCTTCGCCGATTTCGGTGAGCATTGGACGATTGGCTATAAAACTCGGCCGTGGTGAGCTTATGTTGCCTACAGTCGGATCCGCTATGTTCGAAGTGTCTGATTTCTTCTTTGAAAGTCAAGAATTTTCGGTCGAGCTTCTCGTCCAACTTCTGGTCCATCATTTTCGCCATGTTCGCCGTGATGGCGGCGATAAGAGATTGATTGTCGCTTGTCTCGTACATGGTACCTGCAAAAAAAAATTCAAGTAAAGATGCTCACGAGAACTTAAGAAAATTTCAACATACTTAGTAAGAATTTGAAAATTGAAAAATACGAAAAAGTATAGTTCGGAATGATACAACCTGACGGGAAGTGCTCTGATACCACTTGATGTGATCCTTGTCGGGACAAAGAATCGGCTCCTAGGATGCGCTTCTCGTCTTGATGATTAAATGGAATGTAGCGGAAGACTTGGACGATTTAAGGGATTATGGACGTTCGGATAGGAGTGTACGAACGGTCGGATTGATGGATGAGTGGAGGAATGGACGTTCGGGTGGGGAATGGACGTTTGGATGGGGAACGGACGTTTGGATGGGGAACAAACATTCAGATGAGATGGAACGAGGCAGAGGCTGAACAGTCAATTCTCGGAAGAATCCGAACACGAAGTAAATCGGAGATAACTCGATTACTCATGACGGCGAGAGGATGATCCCAAACAGTGATGCATGGATCGTTTGAAACTTCTGAAGAGGGATGTAATACTCTCGGACTTTCGGCTTAGGTTCATAAAGGAAGAAATTTCTAAAGTGCTAAGATTCTTTTGATTTCTAGAGAGAGAAAGTTCTTAAAATATTGGATGATTACAAATGAAGAGAGGAGTGTTCCTTATATAGAAAAAGAGTTAGGTAGGAAGCACCCTCATTAAATGAAAAGAAATAAATAAAGACTACAACTTCCAAGAAGACTACAACTAATATTGCATCCATTGGGCGGCACTTTATTAGTCTTCTTGAGTCTTTAATTCCATGGGCCCTTTGTCATTAATGGGCTCGGGATAGTCTAGGGATTTGCCTCGTTAAAAACCTTTCTCGGAAAACCCGGTGGGACAAAACCAAGAGAAGGGAAAAAGAGTGCAAGAATCAAAACCTCCATTATTGACAACTTTCAGAAGCTTGAATCACGACCAACGTGATCAGATAAACACTCGCTAAGCTGCCCGGATCATGTCGTATAAGTTCTTGGACGACACGATTGAGCCGTTGTGTTTTGGATCGGGTCATGAGACCGGATAATTCGCCTAAGGCGTTTTTAGGATCCAGCTACTCTTTGGCTACGGGTTCCTCAAGTACAAGTTGTTCGTCCATGGG
Source organism: Anastatica hierochuntica (assembly GCA_900406275.1). Classification (NCBI taxonomy): domain Eukaryota; kingdom Viridiplantae; phylum Streptophyta; class Magnoliopsida; order Brassicales; family Brassicaceae; genus Anastatica; species Anastatica hierochuntica. The sequence continues at coordinate 8,404 of OVAN01007101.1, read as the reverse complement.
TTCCAAGACTTCATGGTCGTTGGCCATGATCACATCAGTAAGAATCAAAATCGAATCGAATATCTGATTGCTCATGCCTAGGCAACATTAGTTTGTCAGTACTGGATAAACTATCAATGGTGAGAACGACTATAGCAAGAAATGAAACAACGAAAAACACTTGAATAGTGAAGAAACACCATCTTGATCACTGGTAGACACAGTAGTTTGGGAATCAGAAACAATCTCCTGAAAAATTTCATAGTTTAGTTTTTTTCTTGGTAAAAGTACAATTTCTAGGACTTAGAGGATATATTTATACTATTATTTTAGAAGCGTTTTTATTAAACTAATCTTATGGTCATGTGTGATATACAATATATACCACTACAAATTATTTTTATAAATAAAAAGAAATACAATGAGTAGGTGGAAAGTCAATATAAAAATAATTAAGGATCTATTTCCTTTGAAAACGGGTCAAATATGTTTAGAAATTTTTTGACTAATCGGATCATATATATTTGGTACTAAAAGTTAGAAAAATAAGGATTTCGCTTCCTTTGGCTATTGGGTTGGGTATGATCCAAATTGAATTGTTGTAAAAAACCTGATTTCCTTCTTTTTGTCATCCAATAGAATATATTGATTTTTAAGATCGAGAGTTACAAACTAAACCGGCAAAAAATATTTTATATAACCCTCGCCAGCCCTCCCATGATCTGATGCTCTCTCTAAGATCCATGGGTCACTTGGACGATGGTCGTGATGCTTTAAAGAGTAGTTTTATTGTTTATGCTAATCACCACACGATCTTTTCCCGTATTTTGTCTCACTAGCACGGTACAAAAAATCATTACCAGTAGGTCACCCATCCTAATCTTACTTCAGCACAAGCACGCTTAACCTTGAAGTTCTTTAATGATAAATGACTGAAAAGATACCTGCACTTTGGTAATATAAGTAGCCACATAAATTCTTTTAAACTCTGCTCACACACAATTATCAATAAATCAAGGTTATCATACTTTATTTCGGAACCAAGAGTCGGGGTATAAAGTGGAGCCTTCAGAGCCAAAAGCCACTAAAAAATATTGGAAAATATTCGTAAGTAAAATAGTGGTAAGACTAACACATAAGGAGTCACTTTATGCTTGGGATTTGAAAGAAGCTAAAGCAGCGCCGATGGAAGCACCTCCAAAGATGCGTAGATACAACCAACGAATAGCCTTTACTCTGGATAGCAGAGGACAGATATGACTCAAAACGGATAACACAAAGATTGAATTCCCAAGAAGAAGCAAAAGCAACATTCACTAATGAAATCAAAGATTCCTAAACTCCGTATTTTCACGTAGAAGCGGCCCAACCTAGTTCCCTCATTCTATTGCTTCCTACAAAACAAGATGAACCCACGAATACAACTGAAAAGCGACTACCTGATGAAGAGATTATATAGTATTAATGAGAAGGGATCTTTAACTGCTGAGCAAAGGCATAATATGCCTCAAATATTTCAACTTCACATGACATGTTTTGACCTTTAACCATTCAGACCTTGATGTTGTTAAACCGTAGCTAAAGTGGATGCCAAGGGTATATGCCAACCATTTTCAGACAACAAGAAACACCAAACATCAAGATACTCTCAAAGGGTGAGACAAACAAGAATCCAACCAAGATATGACTCTAAAATGAACTACAACCATTTAAAACGTAAATCTGACGACCAATTTTACAGTCATCAGCGCCCATATCCACATTAGTATGTTGGCTGTTATTGGAGACAATGAGATTATGATTAAACTATAAACCAAAGGTACCAGGGGGAGGGGAGTTTTGAAAACCACCATATACGATGACTTGATGGAGTCTAAAAATCGACATCATCCAAGAGTTTAAGTAAACCTCTCACGTGAAACACCATAAGACAATATCACCACGGCCCTTAGATCATGATTTTATAATTAAGGACCCACTAAAGCCACGATAACCATAATCAAACGCCAACAAAAACACTTTGTGAAGACCTAGCCCCTAGAACTTCTAACCCACACCAACTCCGTTGTTTTTATTTTTGAACAGCAGCCGGCAAGAGGAGAGAAATAATAATCTTCTCAGAAGTTCACCGGAACCATCAACTGACATTTCTTAAAGATCTAGCATGGAACCCCAAACTACTGAACTTGTATAATGTCTAGACTAGCTATAAAACGATGCAAGTGATGCGTAGTTGTTTTCACAAACACAAAAGCTTTATAATTTAGAATCCCTAATCTTCCAACAACAACACAATCCACAAATGCACGGTTATGTGGTTGTAGTACTCTAGGGATCGATCCACAAAGAGCGAGTCTAGCTAGTTGAGTCTAAGCTTTGAGAATATACAACCCGTCCTAGTCTAAGAGGATCAAGGAGGTTTTATTTCCCTAAAAATCTACTAATTAATTCAAAATAGAAGAAATAACATAAATAAGATAAATAAAGCAAAGCAAAAAAGTAAATTGAACAAAAGAAACAAAAATTAACTAAATAACAAAAATGACGATTAAAGACAAGTAAAGCGATGGATCAAGGGTGAATGTAATTGAGGATACTAGTAAGATGGTAATAGTGGTGTTTGTTCGAGCTACTAAGAACAATTCCATGATCGAAGACATCTATAGCTTATTTCACTCTCATGATAATAAACCATTTCCTATATGATGCAATCACTCAACTCTTGCTTATTGCAGTTGGCAATTCAAAAGGAATCATTAAGAACAATTCCATATAGTCACTAAAATCCCTAGCAGACAACTCTCATTGGCTAAGCTAAGTTTAACATGAATTAAGTTCTCCTAAACATTTCATCGAATACCTCTTGGGCGTGAAATGCACACATATCAAGATTCATTAAAATCTAACATTAAGGCCTCTTAATCCATTAAAAACTAAAGATAAACCATCCCTAACACCATCGTTACAATCCTATCTAGCCAAATCTAAAACATCAAGATCCATCAAAGAGACTACTCACAAATGTTTAAAGAAAAGAAAAGAAAAGAAAAGAAAAGAGAAAAAGAAATAGAAATCAAAAACATAATATAATGATTGAGTTTTTGATCCAAGATACAAATATAATAAGAGAGACTCTTGATTCTAAAGATAAAGGGAAAATACTAAAAATTGAAAGAAAATGATCTATGGTTGTCCAAGACCATGACTTTAGGTTTAGGGGATATTTATAGGTGAAATGAGGGTGTTTTGTTGGAATGTTGCGAGCTATCGACCTTATGTTTTTGGCTATCGAGTGATTGGATCGATAGCCAGCAACATGGACAGATTCTCTGCTCATGTTGCTCACTATTGACTTCATGTTGCTAACGATCGACCCTCCTGTTCGATAGTATACTGCATTGCAGCTTCTTCTTCTTACATTTTCAATTGCCCCCAGAATGACATATTATTTGCATATATTTCATCTTTGCAAAGCCAACCATATGTTGATTCCAAATGATTCTTCTCTTCTTTCTGTCCTTTAATAAATCTTTGAATAAACATTCAAGCACCTCTTTGAATTATCAAGATCCATTCCCTACAAAATGCATGCAAATTCTAACTTTAGACTCTATTCCTAAACTAAGTTAATACTGATACTAACATGCATTATTTACATACTAAATGCAACTAAAACACATACTAAATGATGCTAAATATGCGTTAAATTATGAACACATCAGCAAGTGTGTACAAATTTGAGGATTGGCTCAAACCTCGACCTCCACACCACGCTCAATGAACTACTATTTCAGAAAAGATTTTTGGATCTAAAGCAAATGATAAGCTCACATACCAAATAAAAGAGGGTAAGAGAAAATAACAAAGCTAGGAGGGAGAAGGAGATCGATGTGGTGTTCTGTGCGCCAACGGTCGCTGACCTCAAGCTTGAGAATTCCAAAGGGCGATTGACATTTAAACTTTAGGGACTTTTACTCACTTGAAAATTTTACAAGAACTTTTTATCTAATCATACTTTTTACTATTTGATTTTAACAACCCGAAAGTAATATCTTAAATAACTTTATATTTGAAAAGTTCTGTATCCTAAGCTTTAGAGGATCTCTTTTTCGCTCTCATCAGTCATCACATTCGTTTTCTTTTTGTTTTTACTTTGCTTTTACCATTTTTGGTTTTTCATCAAAAAATTTGAGATGAAATCTCACTAACCTAACTTAGAAGAATCTCAATCTCTCCCACAAAATAAGTTCATCATCCCAATGTTCGTTCTCATTTGAGTCTATCCCTAAAACCATATTGTGAGACCCTGTTTTATGGAGTCATAGTAGTGTGTGAGGAGAGCTTTAAAATATTGATTTGACTATCTATATCAGTGAAGTGCACTTATCTTGTCGGTCACATGTCCTAAGAGAACTCCACAGTTAAGCATGCTTGTGCTAGAGCAATACTAAGATGGGTGACCTTCTGGGAAGTAATTGTTGGAATCATGTGAGTGAGGATAAAGAACGTGGAAAGATCATGCGGTGATTTATAGGAACACTAAATGAACTCTTTATAGCCTCCTCGAGGTATAGCTCCCGACTGTCGGAAAAGGTTAGCCCGCGGACCTAGAGAGGAGTGCCAAGGCACACGGGAGGGGTGGTCAAGGGTGTTACAATTTTTTATTAGAGCCGAATCTAGATGCATGTGGAGTCAGGACTACTATCGGGGGTGACAATTCATGTGCGTAACGAAGGCGTTGCGCTTTGTAAGTGGAGGTGAATGTGAGACCCCGATATCGAGTCATACTAGTGTGTGAGGAGAGCTTAAAATATTGACTTGACTATCTATTTCACCAAAATACAGTTATCTTTTCAAAATTATTTATCCTAGAAGAACTCCAAAGTTAAACAACTTGTGCTGGAGCTATACTAGGATGGGTGACCTTCTGGAAAATGACTGCCGAAATCGCGCGAGTGAAGACAAAGCACGTAGAAAGATCACGTGGTGATTTGCAGGGAAAGTAAATGAAATCTTTATAGCCTTCTCAAGGTAGTACTCCCGACCATCAAACATGGTGGATCCGCACGGCCAGAGAGGAGCGTCGGGCACACGAAAAGAACTGTCAGGGGTGTTATACATATATTACCCTTTTCTCGTTCAATTGAAAACCCAAATATACAAAGATAATGATATGATGTTTATTGATCGAATAAGTAGGTTATGTAAAAACAAAAAAAAATTATTTCTTATTAGTTATTGGAAAACAAAATCTTATTTCGTCGACTGTTAGATTTTTCTCGTTATAAATTAAAACTAAATTAGAAGAAGGGAAGAGAACCGAAAGAACGACAGAGAGGGGATAAATGTAAAAGAGAGAAATTTTATTTTTTTTGGTCATCTGATAATATTAAAAATTCAAATAAAATTAGTTTTACGACCAACAAAACCAATACAAAAAACGAAACCAAACTCAAAGTGAATAACAAACCAACTCATAGTTACATCAATAAACATGAACAAAAGCCGACAGAGAACATGATCTCTCCGAAGACATAAGCCAGCGAATAACATACATATCCCTGGAATCAAAACTAATATCCAATACAAAAAAAACAAACATGGAAGGTACTAAAGTTCAAGGTAGAAACTCCCAAAAAAGTTAGAGAAGTCGGAGGAAATTCGTTGAAAAAACTCTATAATCAGATAAGAAACGAAGGATAAAAGAAGCTAATAAGAATTAACTTCACCAAAGCGAAAACCCAAGAAACTAAAAACCAAAGACAAGAATCTAACTCCTCTCCACCTAATTTTCTTCCTGAAAAGTCCAAATCTAGAACTATGCATCCCCAGAAAAGGTTAGCCTTACAAGAACAGATCAGAAGACAACGGAGAAAACCTATTATTCAGCTAAACTAAATGGCGGCAGAAGGATATTAAGATTAAACGATTCACTATCCAAAAAGAAGAATTTAAACGCAAACTATCCTAAACAACATAACACGACTTTACCGATACTTCCCCAAAATTATCGAGAGCCTACCCGTGACCAATAACACCACATAATCAAAAAAATACTCCTATACCACCGGAATGAGATCACCGGATAAAGATCCATCGCCAAGCGTCCGATTGATCATTAGCCACCATTGCAGAGTCCTCTATCGCATGAACCACTTGTAAATTTTCACCGCCAAAGGAAATATCCATAGAGATCTCTATAACCGTCGAGGCATAGAGGTTTGAAAGGAGAAAAATAAACAAAAGGACTTACAGACGAGATCGGTGTCGATGCTACAAAAGCAACCAGCACCGAGACTGAAAATTCTCTTTGACGCTCTCCTTTGCAAAAATTAAAAAACGCTAAAAGTAATAGAAAAGCGTCTATGGGTGGCCAATGCTACTCGAACCCAGGGCAAAAACTCTAGCTGGAACCCCTTTACCACTAGGGCAAGGCGACTTGTTTTTATCGACGTAAACCAATAATTTTTATTTTAAAATAATGTAAAGAGTATAAGGAAATAGAATAAGAAACTATGAGATTAAATAAGAAAATAATTGTTTTGATGCATAAACATAAGTATTATTTGGATTATTGGTAAAGTCAATACTTACTTGGTTTTTTCACAAAAATATCATTATAGCTCCATAATAAAATTTTAAAATTTTCATAATTATATTTTTAAAAGGTTTATATATTTAAAGTAACAGTCATAATTTCTACAGTCATAATTGCTAATAAGACTATATTAATATAAAAAAATCACATTTTGTACCAATTGAGCCTCAAGTTGATAAATCACCAACACGAATATTATATACACGTCTTCCCATGTCATCTAAAAATACACTTATTAAAGCCAATAAAAATGGTCCAACCGATATCGTATGTAACCGACTTTTTGTATATGTCTCATTACGCTTAGACTTTTCCTCTTCTTCCTCTAGCTTTACATCTTCCCTGAATTTCTCATTTCTTCTTTCTTAAAGTTTTTCAATGGGATTATAATACGCTCCATAGGGTCTACTTCCGATAAAAGAAAGCAGAAACCATTGTTGGAAACAGAGGAGTTGTAGAAGACTGAAACAAAGCCATGCCGCCAAGAAAAATTGAATAAAAAGATATCGTATGGATCAAAGAAGATATGGGCCTCCGACTCATCTCACAAGGCTCAAAAACTCTTTGGAGAAGAAGTAGAAGACGCTTCTACCCTTTGTTTAGAAGCCATTATTTCTATTTAAACATCAAAGTCTCTTCTTTTACGTTCATATGTAATTTCTAGGATTTGAATAGTTTTGGCTATTTTTGGCATATTCATAAGAATTTGATTATGGAGTGAGTGTTTCACTAGTAAGCAGTGAAGGTTTGTTGAGTGAAAGCTATGGATTAATCATCTTTGTAATCAAATCTTCTCTTTAATAGAATATGTCTCTTTCATTTCAAGGGTTTATACAAAAGTGTCTCTTTTCTTACAAATCTGAGATCTTGTCTATTAAAGTTGTCTCCTTTCGTATTGGATCTTCGTTTCTCTGCTTCCTCTGTGACTGAGAATCATATAGCTTGAATATTTGCTCCTTCTTTGTGGTTTTCCCTTTTAAGGTTTCGATCTTGTGCTTGGCTCTGCTTTTTTTCGCACTTGGCTCTGCTTTATCCTCATAAAGCTGGTGACTTTCTCAGATTCTTATCAAGAGTCTTAACAGATTAATGTCTATCCCCATCATAAATGTAAAAGTTTGGAGAAGTTGAACGTGTTTTTGTGTGAGATGTTTATGCTATCTGTCGGTCCTGCGACAAACACATGATAACTATTGGAGATGAGTTCTCTGACTCTGAAAGGAAAGCCACATTTCGCTAGTTTCAATTAGGTTGATGTCTTCCTGATGGTAGGTATAGTTATCCAAGCTATGCTTAATCATGGATCGAAGCCATAGTGAAGAAAATCAGTCTCTTAAGGAGTTAAAGATTGAAGAAGATAATAATGATCGAGGAGTGACTAGAGATGATATCTTATCCGTTTAAAGATTTCAAAGTCCTCGTGCGCTTTATTGTGAAGGCTTCTCTATTGATGGTATAGCCAATATTGAAGCAACTTGTACGTTCGGCTCGAACAAAAAAACATGATTAAATCTTAGGGTAATTTTGTGAAATAACCAAAAAAATTGATTAATTAAGTTTGTAGGTAAGAGATTAGAGAGAGATAGGAAGAGAAAGTAGGAGAGAGAGGGAGATTTTGATTATTTAGTGAAATAATGTTTTTTTTTGTTTATTCTTTATAATTTCCCTAAATCTTATAAGTCATTTTAGATTTTATTTTCCCTAAGTTGATGAAAAAAATTAAGACAGTTGACAAATGTGGATGTTACCAAATCACTGAGTTTCTTGGTTTTACAAATGACTAGGACTATGTCCGCGCTACGCGCGGATTGGTGTTTCTGATATTTTCGG
>OVAN01007100.1:0-20193 GCA_900406275.1 Anastatica hierochuntica | reverse complement strand
TCCACTTTTATCTTATTGCTTTCAAGTCATTTACTTTGTGCTTTGTTTATTCCCTTTTACTTATTGCTTTTTACTTATTGCCTTTCATTTATGCACTTGTTCATGATTGCTCACATGCCAAGGATAGATCTAGTAGAGACTTGTGACACCTCTTACTAGGTTGCTCCCTAGACTAGTTTTTCTAGTGTGACTCTCTTTGCTTAAGCTCTTCTAAACTATTCAATCCTTGGACGATACCTTACTTACTACAACTAGACCCCGTCAATCTTGCGGGTTAGGAGCGGTTGTTAGGTTATTATAAATTATTTAAAACTTGCCCTCCAACACCGCACGCGCCCTCATGCACTGTAACAAATTCCGCGCGCGAGATTTACACGCTGCCACTGACAACTTTTCCGGTAATCCGCCGGCGCCGCCGGTACACGGAATCCAGTTGACTCGCTGGTGACTCCGTCAACTCGGACAAATATACTCGGTCAACTGGTTGGACCCTAGAATCGGGTCTTTCCAAGTAAATTGGATCGTTCCATGTAAACCGGATCTGAAATTGGGTTTGGGCCTTGTGCAATTAGGTAAAAATTCAATTATGGATTTAGTTTGGTTTTATGGCTGAATCTGGTTTAGGTGGATCGTATCTTGGACCATATTTTGGTAGGTTTTTAGGTCAAGTTTTGGGTCGGGTTAGTGGGACTGGGTTAGATCTGTTGATGTGGTAGAAACTAGCCACGTGTCAAATCCTGAGAGATCCACCTGTTAGGCTGCTGGTGACTCTACTGGACTGTTTTTGACCAGTTTGACCAGTTAACTCCGTTTGACTGTGACTACGAAGTTGACCGTGGCTGCAGTTTTCACCGTTGACTTTGACTCGACTTTGACCCATTGATTTTTTTCGTTGGCTTTGACCAATTGACCAATTCGGTCCGGTTTAACCCGTGGGGTCCACTTTTCCTTCTTAACTTCGTTTTCACCTGTTCTGGGGCCACTCTGAATGGAATTTTGTTCTGATTTCATATTTATAGTCTAATTGAGAATCTGAGATTCATATGCTGCACTTTTCTCCCGTTTTTCTAAGGTGGGTGCTATTTTGCAAACCACCCCCATGTTTGGTTTATTGTTACTTTTTTGTTAGATTAGCAACAAAACATGAATGTGTCTCTATGAATCGAGTATGATTGGGTATTGCGTGAATTGATTTCTTTCGTGTTAACCTGGAACTAGGATTAATAAATTATATCACCATTGATTGTTTCGCATGATGATTGTTATTTATAAAGTATGATGGATAGTATGAGAAGACTTGACGTGGGGTACAGACGGAGAATCATTTTATTCCTGGAGTTGTGTGTGCGTAGAGTTTGGGCATTAAGTCGATCGGTGTCCGCAACCCTCGTATCGATAAAACGTCCATTGGGCAGTGTGCATATGCACTTAGCCTATGTTGTGTAAGTCTCTCCGGGAGGGGGGGTGCCAACAGTCAGTAAAGTTGTCTAGGACCAATTGTGTGCTTTCTCTGGGTGCTTTAGGTGCCATGTTTGTTGCATGTTTTAAGACTAGTCCTTCGTGGTTGAAGTAGTAAATACGAGTCAGCGGACTTGTGTGTTTAGCATCCACCACCTCGCTGAGTGATTCCCTTATCACTCACCCATTTTGTCCCTATTTTTCCTCTTTTTGCCATTTTTAAGTGAACTTGACGACTAGTAGAAGTTGCTTGTTCCCACAGTGTTGTTTTTGGGATCAACATATTTTTACTCGCATTTTGTTTAGACGATATTTTATTTCTGATTTTATTCGATTTAAACTTTATTATTGGGTTAATGGATTTTGGACATTTATAAGATAATTAATGATAATAAGTTGATCCGTAGTTAATTGTGTTGCTTGAGAAAAAAATTAAGTTATGCTTCACCATTCTCAGAAGTTGCCGAGATGGGTGTTAAAAATCATTTCCTAAATTCTTTCGTATAACATCTTTTTGACATGTCGTGAATTTTGTGAGAAAAGTAATTTGGTAATTGCAGATTGAGAGACATACTTTCAATAATAATTGAGTTGCCAGACATTTTTTCAGATCCACCATTTGGTAAGCAAATAAATTCTTATAGGATTGCATCTTAGAATATTCTAAATTTAACAAGAAATCCCGTTAAACATTATTTCCCCTGTCCGTTTACAGCGAATTCGTGAGAGGTTGGTACATTAATTTAGCTTCTATATAAATGAGATCTGTAAGGATCAAGTGAGCTTTAGGAAAGTAGTGTTTATTATTTGCAGATAACTCAAATCTCTGTATTATTATTTAGGGTTTAGGGTTTAGAGAATAACCTAAAATTTGTAATAAATGACGTCATATATATATATATATATTATATTCTATAAGAAGTCAATTTCTTACGTGTCAGCCTCACAGAAGCCGATAGTTCGAAAAAGCTGACATGGCGGCCTCTCAGCGATTCACGTTTTTTAGACGCTTTAGGGCTTACGTGGCTTCACGTGACGGCTCCTCATTCGTCAAAAATATTTTTCTGCTTAAATTATTTTGCGTGGCAATTTCTCATTCGTCGGATATTTTTTGAGTTAAATTTTTGGCGAAAACGTGTCTTGATTCTATTGGTGGCCGCTTTTAAAGTCGGTTTTCATGCCTTAATTTACTGAATTGCTTTAATTGTGTTCCTATATATACGTACTCCTTATTGTTTCATTGTCATGCAACACAAAAAGGTTTCTTTCTAACCCTCATACTACTTCGGGGATCTTCATGTTCATCTAAGTTTTGTAATATTCTATTGGTTTGTTTGTTGATGTCTTTTATGTGTTTGTTTAGCGTTGTTATATTTCTGCATGTATTATATGTGTATGTATGTGTTTCTAACGTCTAGGTTTTCTTTTATCTAAACTTTTTTTCTGGATGTTTTTTTGTTAGGTTGTTATGATCATGTCATTTTTGATCTCTTGAACGAGAAGTATAAGTTCGTGATCTCTGATCTACTTAACTACCATGTTCCTGTTGAGTTTGTTGGGGATCCATCTATTAGTTGTGGTTTGCACGTCCTCGGTCTAACGTTCAGGATTGTCATCTAAAAACGTCACCGGTTATGAGAGGTTTCGTTGACTCGATTTTCTTTCTAAATCTCTTTTTTATAAAGTTTTGTTATTCTGACCTAATTTGTGTTAGCTTTGATCGAGAGTTTTTTACGCGAGAATCCTCTTTCTCGGTTTGTACAATTGTATTCATCCGATGAGGATAGATCTATATTCCATATTTGTTTGTCTGCCTTAAGGCGAATTGGTAGTTTGGTGTTTTTCTCTTTTGTTTCTTTTCAGTGTATTTTTGCTTTTGGCTTTAACATGAGACTTTTTTTTGTAGGATCGGTTCATGTGAGTTTTTCTTGTGTGGATTATGATTCAGATGATTCGAAAGACGTTGGTGGGGACATTTCTTCGCGCGAGTCACTTTCTCTGCATGATGATTCTGTTGACTCGAGAGGCGTTGGTGGTCGTGTTTCTTCTGACCAATCATCGTAATCTTTCTGGAGTATTTTTCTGATCGTCTCTCTTTAGTTATTTAGAAAATATCAAAATAGTTGACATTGTTTGGAGTTTGAATTTTGGAATCACAAAAGTGTTTTGTTAGGTTGTTCCTTTTTTGTGGTTTTTAATTGTTTTTTCTTATTTTAATCTTTGTGTGTTGTATTTTTATCTCAACCTCTTCAATTTATAATATTATTATTTCATCTCAATCTCTTACGAATTAATGAAGTTTTTTGTTGTGTATATCAAACAATTATGTCCCTTGAGAAATATTGGGTTCCAGATACACACACAAAAAGTATGGTGAATTATTATGTATGAGTTATTATGAATTATCATTTGATACTTTGGTGAATTGCTCGGACAACATGTCAATGCAATATTTTAGCCCTACGATTTTTTAGGGTGAGTATCATGTCATATTGGTTCAATAAATCCTGATAAAATGTCTTTGTGATAATAAAGATAATGATATTCTCTTTGATGATAATGAATAATAATATTTTTAATCAAAAAACTTTACAAAAATAATATAAATAAAAACAAAAACAAAAACGACACCTTCCTTTTTGTTTTCGTAATATTCTTTTTATATTGATTCACCGTTTTTTCCTTTTAGTTATATATGTTTCAAAGGAAATAAATGTTTCCTTTAAAATAATTACATGGCTTTTGAAAAATTATATAGAACATGTTTGATTTTTTTATTTCTTTAAATGTTTTATTGTTTTTTTTTCTATACATCCAAGTACTTTAGTTTTTGGTATGGTTCTCTTCTTTTAGATAGCCATAATATATTCATTCTTTTTATATGTTCTTATCGTTTGTTAGTATTAAATATTTTTCCTTTCGCATATATCTACAAACGTAGTTTTTGTTGGGCATTTTTGTCGGTATTCTTTTTTTTTTTTGTTAATCATCAATTTTCTCAAATACAAATCCCTTTTTGTTTTTTTTGTTTGTATTTTTCCTAATATATATTTTTAAAATATATCTTGATCTAAATTTTAAATTGCATCTCTAAACCAATATTACTTCCCAAGTTATTTTATGTCCAACATTTAGCAATAATTTATTGGGTTTTTTCATTGTCCAACATTTAAAATTGTATATCTTGGCCAATATTTCTACCAACTTATTTAATGTCCAGCATTTAAACAAATATGTTTTGGCTTTTACATTGTCCAATGGACAAGTTTTTTTTGTTATGGGCTTATTGTTTATTATCCAACATTTAGACATGTTTGTTGTTATGGGCTGATGCGTAACGAAATTTTAAGACTCATCAATTACGTCCCAAACGAGAAACATGGCTTGACGTCATCCCCTACCTCGCGTGTCTTTTCACTTTCCAACTTCTGTTTCACTTCTCTCAGACGAAACCCTATCCGTGAACAATGCCAATGTCATCGCCGTTTTTGCGAAGTTTTAATAGTTTTTCTGCTTCCAAGATAAATTCTCTCGTTTGCGTGAACAGTGCCATTGTCGTCGCCTCTGTCTCTTCTCTTCACGGTGAGCACACCAGAGGAATGAATCCTCGGTAGTGTTCCTCTTCCTGTTTCATTTTTGCATTTAAAAAAATATTCTCTTTTTTTTTAGCTTTTAAACTTGATCGTAACTTTGTATAGGCTTAGTGGTGTATGGATGCTTCTTCTCTGGAGTTATGCTGGTTTCGAATCCATTCTCGTACACGGGTTAGTATTTTTGGATTTTGCTCTTCTTTTTTTCGGGTGCATGTAGTAGATAGTTTCATTTTTGAAAGTTGTTGGCTTTTCTATTGAAATTGGTTTATCATTTGTTTTCTTAACAACTTATGCGTATTTAGTGTTGGGAGATTCTAATTTATCAGATCAATTGTAGAGAATGGCTTAGTTTTGTTTTGCTTATCTTTGTTTGGTCTCGGGTCTATTTGGAACTTAGTTTTGATTAGTTGTTCTTTGTATTGGTTTTGGTTCATTGGTATATTTTCTTTGTTTTGTTTTTGTTGTTGATGATGCTGGTGCTAGTACACTATCGAGTTCATCTACTGATGGTTCTTCTTTAGAAAGCTCTGATCATGGTTCGGGTGTGACTTCTGATGGATCAGGAGGTAGTTATGAGTCTGATACTTCTGATTCCAAGTATGAGTACGAACTGTTTATGCCTGCTGATGATGTTGGTGGAGATGATGGTGGAGATGGTGATAGTTCAGGTTCAGATTTTGATTGAGATAGTGATGAAGAGAGTGACAGGATGAGTGATTGTCCAAGTGAGAATGATCCAGAGGATGATCCAGAGCATTTGATGGGCTTTGACTTGCCTTCTGAGGGTGAAGATGAAGAAGAAAACTCTAATGATGATGGTAGCTGGGATAATCTCAAGTTTGACAGTCGCACGACGAAGTTCTCGAGAGAAGATTCTTCTTCAAGTGACGGTAGTTCAAGCTATCGACCACCAAAGAAGAGGCATCATGTTTCATCACCCAGTGGTGAATCTTCCAATGAAGGAACCAGTAGTGAATCTTCAGATAGTGAAGATAGTGATTAGTATCTCTTAGGTATTGCTCTTTAAGTTTTTAAGTAGATGTTTAATTTGATGTAAATATTTTGAACTATTTTTGGTGGTTGTTTGTTATACCACCTATTATAATCTCAAACATGATTTTGTATATAATAACTTACTTTGATCGGTTCATATATTTATGTTCTTATTGTCCATCAAATCATGTTTAATGTGTTAATGCTTTGTATATCCCTTGAGGTCAATACTGTTAAGAGCATATATTATAGTTAAATGGTTTAAACACTTGGTTTTGTTTTAGACATGAGTTTAAAGTATGTGTCTTGGTTAATTATCATATAAAAGGTTGTGTCTTGGTTTAGACTTATGATTTTTATTTAATAATTTAGTGTATAAGGGCTGCCCAAAATATATTGTTTGCAAATTATAGTCTTTTGTTTTAAACAAATTTGGAATATTACCAAAAAAAGAATACTGTTTTTCCTTTGCTCTTATAAAAACTATAATTTGTTTTACATTTTGGTGGTTGAATTTCTTTGGGCATCTACTTTTTAAACATTTTAATTATAAAAGGTGTAATTTTACAAAGTTTCTTAGTTTATCTCTTTGCATAATTAGACTACTTATGTTAAATTTTCTTTCCCGTCTTCATCGTTTTTGTTACTTAGATGTTTTTGGAAAAATGATTTTGGATTTATCCTTATTTCAATGCTTAGTATATCAACGATTCAATATATTTAGAATATATATTTAGGGTTCATATATAGTCAATATTTGGTAAATATATAACTAACTAGTGTTAGCCTTTAGGTTCAGTGCATCTTGTATGTACGACTGCATTTAGGAGGTTAGCGAAGTCATGTACCCACAGAAGGAAAATGTTTCCAATTACCTCGGATTTGATGGATAGGAGCTCAACACCCGTAAGCATGTTGCCCTTCTCGAAGTTTGTCGCTTTCCTAAAGTTGATAAGCCGTATGAAGACGGCTTCGTTGCAGAGTTGGTTATCAATTTCATTGAGGATCTGGAAAGTGTTTGGGTTTACAGTTTTCTGAAACTGTCGTCGGTCATGGTCGGTTCCGGTGAAAGATGTGCAAGTTAGGAGGTGAGGGAAGTTGAAGGCGGAGTGACTTTATAGGATGGGTGAAGTGTGACACTAAGAGTCGAGTAGTGGTCATCATATGCGTTTAAGGGTAAATCGGGAGAGAAGCTGTGGAGTCGCTGTGAATTAGTGGTAGATCTAATCGTGCTTTAAGTCAGATAGTTAAATTTGATATGGTGTGTGTGGAAGATGAAGTGTGGTAAGAAAGCTAGGTGCTTTGATTTGTTTCAGATGGACCAATGGTGATTAAGAGGTTTCCATGTTTATATTGGGCTTCGAAAATCAAAATAAGTGACTCTCTCGGTGCCTCATACATGGGTTTTGGAGGAAAGGTAGAATGTACATGTGGCAGCGTGAGAAGAGCTCATAAAAGAGCTGACGTGGCGTACTTTAGGAAGCAGAATTTGCCTCTTTTATATAGTTATTAGATATTCTCCTCTTTTACTTATTGGGTTTATCTCTTTTCTATTTTTTAAGGTCGAAATATGTAAAATTATTTCTTTTGTCGTTTACTTTTAAAATAGTTTTATAAAGTTTCTTAGTTTATTTTCCGAATTGATAGTTTTTGTTAGTTAAATATTCTTGGAAAAATGGTTTCGTATTTATCCTTATTTCAATGCTTAGTATATCAATGATTCAAATTATTTAGATTATATATTTAGGGTTCATATAGTCAATAGTTGGTAAATATATAGCTAATATTCTCCTCTTTTACTTATTGGGTTTATCTCTTTTCCATGTTTAAAAAGCCAAAATATGTAAAATTATTTTATTGGGCATTTTAAATATTTTTAAGAAGTTTCTGAGTTTATCTCTTTGCATAGTTATACGACTTATGCTAAATTTTATTTCCCCTATTGATGGTTTTGGTTACTTAGATATATTTGGAAAATGGATTTCGATTTATCCTAATTTCAAAGCTTAGTATATCAATGATTCATATTTTTATAATATATAATTAAGGTTCATATATAGTCAATATTTGCTAAATGTATAGCTAAATAAAATTCTCCTCTTTTACTTATTGGCTTTATCTCTTTTCTATTTTTTAAGGCCAAAAATTGTAAATTTATTTATTTTTGTTCTATACCAATCTTCTATATAAAGTGTTTAGCCTTATTCATATAGAATATATTGGCAACTTCTTCGTTTTGTATTTTAAATCTTAAGGTATTTGTTATCTTCGGAAAAAATCCACTTGCTTTTTCTTCATCTTAAAATTTTTATTTTGTGCTAATGAGTTTCAACCTATTGGCTGATAAAGCAATTCATGTTCATGTTTGAATTCTTTGGCCAATTTATAGGTTTTCTGCATAGCTCCTATGAGAGATTTGGATCCTTCTAAACATTCAGGTATATTTATTATTAGTGTTTTTTGTTTATTTTTTGTTTTATATTTTTATCTACCATGTTTTGCTTCTGTTTTTCTGTGTAGATAGAGGTTCGAGCATTCACAATCCCATCTACATAAATAGTGATGATGGCGATGATCGGTCCATCGCGGATGCTAAAAAACACTCAACATCTAATTCTGAAAGCTTTTGTAAGGTCATGGATTATGTTGGTTTAGATGATGATGTTTGTGTAAACAAACAAAGAGTTGAGGATCAATACATTGCACCCGCTGGTTTACAAGTAAACGGATTTCCTAGGCGGGCATGTACGCGTGTGAACTATGCTGGTTTGGATTGTGATGAAGAGAATTTTGAAACTTAGAGTGATTTTGAAGACTTTGAGTTCAATGAATATGATCTAACTGATTGTCTTGATGTTGGTTGTTTTTATCGTTGTGATTATAGAGATAATGATAGCGATGCCACTTTGGAAATGATGACAAAGATGACTATGATGAGTTATCAGCTAATTCATTGGAAACAACCTCTGGGTCTACCTCATGCTCTAGCGATGAGGACGATGACTATCGACCACCAAAGAGATTTCAACATCTTTGATCTATTGTCAACTTTTAGTTTTTTCTAATAATTGTTCCGATTTTGCTTTGTTTTTTTTCCCTTAGCTTTATCGCATTTAATTGATTTTTTTATTTTATCTAAATATTACATAGCTAAAAATAAAAAAATTTATCGTGAGTGGATTATTTTGTTAAGAATAAACATGTAGCTTCCTTTCATTTTTGCTATTTTCCGGTTTACAAATAATGTATGTTATAAAGGCAAAACTCGAAAATTCCAAATTACTTGGTTATGCACCATACTTTAGATATTGTTATGTTCTTTAGTTGTAATACATTTGTGTCTACGAAATGCATTGGATAATTACTAGGATGTATTTTGGAAAACATAAAGTGAAAATATTTACACCTTTTTTAAAATTTGACTCTTACTTCATATCCAAGTAATTCATCTTTTGATGTATCCAAGATTCGTAACTCACAAAAATATTAGTTTTAGTCCTATGAAAGGCCCATTATTCAAATACATTAGTATTATCTCATGTTATTGACCTAATTTTGTGTTTGGAATATTTGTGTGGAAACATATAAATATAAAACTTGGTTTGTTCGTTTAGAAACACATCTTTTTCACAATTTGCGGGCAGAGATTTTCGATTTAACATGGTGAGTTTATTTTCATCTTGGATTTATAGGGGGTTGTTTTCATATGCTATTCTTCTACGGTTGATTTTCCTTTTTAGGTTGTTCTTTCCTTTCTTTGATTGTAATAGTTTTGTTAATGTTTTGGTTTGCATGGAAAAGCAACTTCGATTTTTATTTGTGTTGGTTTGATTTCTAGGTTTTCCTACGAAGATATCAGATTTGTAGTCGAGTTGAAAGCAAGAGAAATGAACCTCCATATACACCCGCATGTTATGACATTGATGTCTTGCGTCCGTGGAAGATAAGTGTTAGGGTCTTGAGAAGATATATACGTTCTTGGTATCAATGACAGAGTTTGGAGCTTATTCTTGTTGACGAGAAGGTAGATATTTGTGATTTATAATGTTTTGTGTTTTGGTTACCATATGTATTTGATGCTATTTTTTGGACTCTTTTTAAATACTAGGATACTTCTATTTGTGCTATTGTGGGTGAAGATTTGCCTGAATTTACATCCCCTTTATTGAGTGAGGGTGTCTGGCTCATTCTTATGGAGTTTGTAGTTGATCATCAACTACGTCGTGAATTCAGTCTGATTAATAATCCTTATTGCATTGTTTCGTCTCCTACCACTTATTGGCAAACAACTCCTTCTACCTTCCGAGATATTCTTAGGGGTTTTCATGATATTATCGATATAAGTGATGGCATTGTTGATCTTTCTTATTCCGTTGGTAATTTTTCTTTTTCGATATACACTTTGGTTTTTCTTTTCGTGTGTTTGTTATAACTATTTAAGTTTTGCAGATGTAATAAGTGAGGTTGTAAACATTGGAAATTTTCGTTCGAGGAAGTTGTCTCCTTTAGGCCGACGTTCTTTAGATGTGTCTTTCGATCTAAAGAATAATAGTATATATTTTTGTTTGCGTAGCATATTTTTTTGTTGTTGTTTATCTACTCCTTTCACTAGCTAAATTTTTTTTTTTGCAGTATTCTTCCGTGTCACTTGCCTAGAGAATATTCGTACGACTTTCTTGATTCGATAAAAAATTCAGAAGAAGAGGTTGTTTTTTGCGTTATTAGACTCGAAAGGGTGATGATTATTGGAGGTGTCTTGACAGCTACTACATATTGCAATTGTACTGATGTGATAGTTAATCCATGTCTTCCTAAAGCCGACAAGCTATGGAGCAAACGTTTGTCACCTGATAATCTTGATGAATAATAACCTTTTGATTTAGAGTTTATATAGATATTTTCTTTCTATTTGTGTTTTTTTAGTACTATTCTTCGCTTGGAAATACTTATTTCCAAACTATTTTAAACCTGATATTATACAAAATATTAAATCAATAATTACTTAAATATTCGTTGCATATTGCTTGAGTATCATAAACCATGTTTAAATATTCGTAGATATTATACAAAATATTAAATCAGTAATTGCTTAAATATTCGTTGCATATTGCTTGAGTATCATAAACCATGCTTGAATATTCGTTTGCGTGTAGGATGAGAAACGACACAAAACTATATATGATACAAACTTAATTCTATATGTTCAGTTTGCTTTTCAACGTGGAATGAATTGGTTTGAAATATTTTACTCATTATCTCAAAGATTAATGAGTCATTTATCTTAAGAATGATGAATATACTTTATTTAAAATAATTATTATATCTTTTTTGTGATTTTGGCATTAGTTGGTTTAAAATTTTTATTTAATTATCTCAAAGATTAATTAGGCATGTGTCTTCAAAACAATGAATATTTATTACTGAGAATAATATAATATTTACCTTCCGGTTATGTTAAGACCATTGATTAAAACAAAAAAGTTCTCTTGATTATGATGAGGAAAATATGCTTAAAACGGTCAATATCTCTTTCTTCATAAAAAGTAAATTATCTATTTTCTTTTCGTATGTACAAATATTTAAAGAGGATCGATTTTACCCTAAAAAATAGATTATTTCTGTTTTACTTACTGTTTTAGTTGTGATAAATACGAAAATTAAAAATTAACTTTTTATATTATCATATTGCGATATTAATATGACCCTTATTTCTTGGCTCCTATAAATATATTTTTCCCCTTCACCTTATAAAAATTATTATTCTCTTGATACTTCTCTTCAAAATAAACCCTACACGCACTAGCTTTGTAACAATGGCTTTTAGACATCACGTTACTCCCCCTTTGGTCATGGTTAAAGATATGTACTTGAATATGAATAAGTGCAAGACTGAAATCAACATTGTCATGGTTTGGACAAGAAACAACAAGGTTTTGATTATCTTGAGTGTGTTCTTGTGGATCGTCAGTTACTTCTACTAAAACGTTATATCAGTTGATCTTTTCTGATTTTGATATGTGTTTTTTTAATGTACATAATTGTTCTGCTTTTTTCTTCATTTTGTTATAAATATGGCTCACGTGTGCATGATACCGTTGAGGGTGATGATGTGCCTATGTTTCCGAATTCGTTGCTAGAAGGTGAGTGGAGATGTGTCTGTAATTTCAGGGTTACCAAATATTATGGTGGTTAAAGAATAAAGTCGATGCCTTTTAAACTTCTTTTTAATCGAAGGAAAAAGATATATGTTGTTTAGAACGTTCTATCGGTTGTTTTGCATAATGATTGTGCTAAATTTGCTGATATTCTCTCCGAAAAGAAAACCAGTTCTATTTTTTGATATATTTTTTGACTTTATACTTCTTTTGGCTAATAAATTCACATCAATACCATGTTTTGAACTTGCGTTGTTTTTTATGTCCAGATGTTATTGGTCACATTGTTAGTGTTGGACCGTTGATTGATTTTAATGCGAGGGGAATTGATACTCAGAAAGTTGCTATTCTTGGCGATGAGCTAAAATTCATCTCTAATATTATTCAATAAACCATTCTATCAGCCTATTTTATTTTTTTGTCTTCTATTTTTGATCAATTTTTGTTGTTTCAAAATCTAGCAACTTACAATTGTTTTGTACTCTATGGGGGGGGGGGGTTATGCTACATCGATAGTCGCTTATCATAACCAACATCTGAATGATACGATTGTGTGTGTTCTTCGACTAGCTCTCTTCAAGGAATACAGAGGTTTTCACTCTAACAATATATGAACAAGATAATGCAATTTCTTCTTTTGGTTTACCAATTCATATTGTGCAGAAACAATTAGTGTCTCCAATGCATTTAACTCTTCTCAGCTCTTGCCTGATCTAGTGTTGCAGGAAGTAGCTTGGTTTCGGTCTAAGTATATACCCTTCCATTAATGTTTGAAATAATTTCTTTTTTTGTTTTCTTGCATTAATGTTTCTTCTCTGTTAGGTTGCCTGAAGCAGAGATTATTATTCAAAGAGAGATTAATCCTGGCTCGAAGGTCGATTATCATCACGAGTTCCTTAGGGAAAATGTCAAAAGAGAGGTTTGGGAGATTGTTACTTTCATATCGGTATGAGATTATATTTCTGTATGTTTTTTGTTTTGGTTTCCATACAGTCCGTGCCAATGCATTTGGTTTATTTTTGTCGTATAGGATGAGCATTATGTCTTGCTTGGTATAATGGAAAGTGTTTCTAGGGAAACTAATTAGTATTATATTGTCTATCGAACGTGTGAGACTATCGTTCATCCATATGCTGAGGCGACCAATGATAATGGCGAGCCACTGTTCGATTGTAAGAAATGTGATGATGTTAGTATGTTAGTGCCAAGTAGATATCTAACTTATTATTTTATTCTTTGACTTATTTCTTGTGAACTCATATATTTGTTCTTCTCTTTTCTTCTTTTAAGGTATCAATTAATATTAGATGTTTCTGGCGGTGGAACTGGGCAAATCAACTTGATCTTCTTCGATGGTATCGCCGTTAAGTTGTTGGGTGGCCATTTGGCTGATGATTTGGTTGAGGAGTGATAGAGATAATTTGTTATCGATTAACCAATTCAAGTTTTAAATTTCTAAAGCCTTAATCAACTAACAACTCACTAAACCGCAAGAGCACGACAAAGCGTTGTAGCATTTAAGGGTCGAACCCAAATGAGCTAAGATTCAAGCGCTAGGATGTAACAAAATTTTCTAAGCTATGCAATAGAAAGGTGGTGATGGAATCTACTAACTAAAAGATAATTAATGCAAAGAACAAAACACAAACGAGAAAACAAGATAGAAAAGGCATTGAACCATGAGTTTAACTATCATGAGCATCAATTAACAATCAAACAATGATTAAAATATTGGATTAAACACCATTCTAGAACATGGGGCTCACAAATATGACTAATTCACTTCCATGGCACTAATCACTTCATTAGTCACCTAATTAGACAAATTTCCCAATTGCAACTAAATGATCAATGAGCATTAATAACAAGTCCATTTTGTTCACTAAACACCCTAATAATAAATTCCCATTGGCTAGGTATTTAGAGCTCACATAAGATTGGTTCAAACATTTCGTCGAACACCTTCCGGACAACAAAATGCACTAAGTCTAGAATGACTTTCCCCAGCCTAATCTAGCATTAAGCACAACCAAATATGAAGGATCTAACAAGATAAAACCTAGAATATCATCGTTCAACCATCAATCAACCTAATCTAGCATAACCCATGATCCCACAAAAGACTATTAACCAAGAGATTATCACTAGCTCTTGATTATACATGTTCAAAGAAGAGTAGAGATGTGATGGATAAGATGCAAACAAACTATTGAAAATGAAAAAAAGATCCAAAATTTGTAAGAAATGAAGAAACTTTGAAGAAGAAAGAAGAACAAAGAAAAAATAATAATCAAAGAGACATCAAATGCATTAAAGAAATCCAAAACAAGTGTTTACAAGCTTGATTTGAATCCAAAAACAACTAGAAGTTTCTTAAGATCTAATAGAGAACAATTCTTAGGTAGCTTAGGGTTCTAAGAAGGTTAACATTGAGTATTTATAGAGGAAAATGTTGAACTGGATCGATCCAGGACAAATCGGGTCGAATCTAGGCAAGTTTTAGTGTTTTCGAAGGTTCCTGGCGGTCCAGAAGGCTTTGCCTGGCGGTCAACGCCCTCTCTCTAGACCGCTAGCCTTCTCAGCCAGCATTCTTGGCGGTCCAGGGGCCTCTGGCAGGCGGTCCACAACTCCTCAGCTTAGGTCGCCGGGTTTCAGACATGTCTTTGGTATTCCACCCATAATGTTTAAACCGCAGCTCAGAATAAGCTGAAAAACCGCCAAAACAAAGCTAATTCACTTTTCTATCTTCTCGCAGAATATGAGCTCGATCCAAGTAGCTTAAAGCATCCATATGATCCAATCTTTAGGTTGTTGGGGTAAATTTTGCACTTTCATTCCTTCCAATTGCATCTTATCCAAGTCCCAAATGTATTCCTTAGCTCCATACTCCATTAGCACCTATAAGAGACACAAAAACACACAAACTGCAGTGCAAAAGGCATAATCCTATAAAAAATGTCTAAAACTCTTAAGGGTATTAAATGATGCAAATGTGACGAAATTAAATACTAGTATGGATTAAAATGGTTCAAAGATGATAAAATATGTGCCTAAATACATGTAAAATGATGCATATATCAAGCATGTGGCTGATGAGGAGCCGAACGTACTTCCTAAATCCCTGCGAGATATGGTGGAGAAAAAAATGCTCTTTAGGGTTTTGATTCAAGCAGATAACATTGGGAAACGGAATACGATTTATAGGATGGATTTGTTCTCAGACAAAGCTGAGTTGATGTCAGAGTTCGAAATACGTCCTTTGTTGAATTGTCTTATATATAGCTTGCTTTGTATGTTGTTCCCTCTGTGATTCTTTAATTTATGTGTTTCTTTTTATAGGGTTTATTCCCAGCCGCTGATGAACGACCTTCACCGGAAAAGAAGATCAAGCTCAAAGATCAACCAAAGAAATGAATCAAGTTTTTTTTTTTTTTGCTTTATTTATTTTCGTTTAGAATTTAGCTTTGTGTTCGACATTTCTTAATTGAATTTTTTCTTTGTCTTTGTCATTAGAGCTTAACTTGGTTCTTTATGGTCCATGGCATTTGTCTTTAATTTTTCTTATTTCTTAGTTGGATTTATGTTCTTTGTGCTCAATATATTTTTTATTTTTTAACTTCTTTTTAAATACATAAACTACATATATATATCTTAACAAAGCCTTGGGTTCATTATAATGAATGTTTTTCAACATAAAAATGTTAGTTACATTATTGCTTGCGATGCAAGGAACTTGCATGTTAGTAATGTACAACATAATTTCTTTCCTTTTATTTCTTCTTCGGTTTGTATGAAAACATAATTTCTTTTGTTTGTGGTGTGTTCATATGTGAATTTCCGTTATATTTTTTAAAAAATAATTCCTAATTTAAGCTAATAATTTGGAAAAATTATGGCTTTACTATTTTGTAGCATATCGTATATTTTTCTCCTCTATATATTTCTCTATTTTATCGACTTCACATTTCTTTTTCCTAGAATACTTCTCTGTTTTGAGTTGAAAACATCTTTTTCTTGAGTTTGTTGTCTTGTTTTCTAGATGGGTCCAAAACCTGCAACAAGGAAGTCACAACTTCAACGTGGTGTACGAGGTATTTTACCAGTTTTATTCAATTTTATAAAGTAGTTGGTTGGAAATTTTCTATGAAATTGTTGCTAAGGAAATCTTTTTTGTTTTTCTTTTTCCCAATTTTTTTTTTTAAAAAATAGCTAGAAGCAATTGTCCTTCTCCGATGCTGCCCACTTTAACCTTTGGTTTAATCTCACCTGAGCGTTTAAATAGCGTTCAAATTGCTAGGGAGCGACGACTACACGTTATTAGAATCAAAAAATTGAGAAAGGTGTCTTGACTCCTGGGATGCCCGCGTATCAAGACTACTAGTCACGAATCTCACGTTTTCAAGGCCCCCATGTTGCACGGAAGAAACGAATCAGTAATATAAGAGCAAAGAAAAAATTAAGAGATACCCCGGATGGAGGTATAGTTCACAAAGATTTCTTGGGTAGGATGTTCAGCTACCTAAAAAATAACAATAACACTTTCTGTTTTTTCATCCTCAAAGGCTTGTTTGAAAAAGCTCCTTACGAAGATGACTTTGTGTGTTTAGTTGCTACTGATTCTGACTCCGATAGTGGCTCTGATTGTGAATCTGATCAGGATATCGTTGGAAATGCCCCAGTCAATTGCGTTCCTTTTAACCCAATAGGTTCATCAAAGAAAGGTCAGGTTTTCGATTTCAATTTAAGTATAATGTATTAGTTACCGTTAATTTGTTAAGTTTAATTTAAATTTTATATAGGATACTAGGACGATGGGGGATCTAACGTATATTTGCTGTAACTGTGGGGCGTATATATGGTTTGGGGAGCGTATTGGTAGAAAGCGTGTCAAAATAACGCCAATTTTCACAACATGTTGCCATAAAGGGAAAATTAATTACCATTGATGCAAAGACCTCCTAACACTTTATCAGCGTTACTTTATAATGGCGATTCTTGAAGCAAGCATTTCCGTGAATATATAAGAGCATATAATATGCTCTTCTCTTTTACTTCGTTGGGTGGCGTTGTTGATCATTCGGTTAACAATGAAAAAGGTCCTTATGTGTTCTAGCTTTCTGTAGAGAACTATCATAGGATTGGAGATCTTTTGCCTTCTCCGGGATCAATGCCTGTGTTTTTACAATTGTCCATTGATGATACGAGAAACGAGATTCAAAATCGTCTCCACGCATATGGGTAGTGGATGTTCTCTATCTTGGTTGACTGTTGTTGTCCCGTGTTCATTGTGTTTGTTTTACTCATGATGTTAATTTTGTTGTTAGGAGGAATGGGGGTGGCAAAAACGTAAATGTGGAGATAGTGGAGTTACTCAAAAGAATGCTCGACAGACATAACCGATACGTTAAAGCTTTTAGGTATGCAAGGGAATTTTTTGGCACTAAACATAATGCAACTTCTTTGCGTTTAAGACCTGGTGCAAGGAGAACTCCAGATGGTAGAGTGCACAATCTCCCATCTGGTAATGAGGTTGCCGACTAGATTCTAGGAGATTTTGATTCAACCTTGATTCACGTGAAAAAATATTCAGAGTAGGTCGGGTGAATTACAAAGGATTAGTGAGTTACATCCAGCTTAATTGGCGTTACAATATCCATTTCTTTTTTCTTTTGGTGAGAATGGGTTCAGGTTGGGTATAGATATTTGTTTCATAGACATCGCGGGTCATAAAAGAAAAACCATCACAACGCGAGAGTTTTTTACGTTCCGTATACAACATAGACTTGATGAAGCTACAACTTTGATCATGCCTAGAAGGTTATTCCATCAGTTCCTTGTGGATGTTTATACAATGATTGAAAGCAATCGTCTGCATTACATTTGGTTTATTCAAATGCATCTTCGGTCAGATAAGTATAATAACATTGTCCAGATGGCTGAGAGTGGCAGGACAGATTTATCGGTTAGGGGCAGCCGTATAATTATATCATCTTCGTTTACTGGTGGACCAAGGTTTATGATGCAATATTATCTAGATGCCATGGCTACATGCAAGTATTTTGGTTATCCAGATCTTTTCATTACAACCACGTGTAATCCAAAATGGCCAAAGATCACAAGGTACATTCAGAAGCACAATCTGAAGATTGAAGATAGGCCAGATATTTGTTGCCATTTTTTTAAAATGGAGTTGGATAACCTCATGGATGATATCACCAAAAAGCATGTTCTCAGACGAGTTTCTTCAGCTGATTATGCAATGCTCTGTTTTTAAAATAGATTTGTAATTATGATTCGAAATAACATGTTAGTTTAAATTTTTTCTAGCTTTATACACAATAGAGGTTCAGAAAAGAGGGTTGCCCCATGCCCATTTTGTCATTTTTCTACACCCGATTTCAAAAATACCTAATGGTGAACAGATAGACCAATTTATCAGTGTAGAGATTCCAGATGTTGTGCTCGAGCCAGAGTTATATGAAGTTGTTGGTGATTTAATGATACATAGATTGTGTGGAGCTGCTAATACCAAAAATGTTTGTATGATAGATAGTCGGTGCACTAAATTCTTTCCAAAACCGTTTAGTGACGTGAGAACTATTAAGGAGGATGGTTATCCTATACATAGACGTTATCATGATGGACGTTTTGTTAAAAAGCCGGATTTCAAATGCGATAATGGATATGTTGTGCCTTACAACAAACATCTCACTTTGCGTTACCGTGCGCATTTCAATGTTGAATGGTGCAATCAATTACGATCTATCAAATACTTATTCAATTATAGTAAGGGAGAATTGGCAAAATGAGACACTTTGAACTTTTTTTTGTCCAAATAGGATTTTCCAAATTTTTGGTCACTTTTGACATGTCTTGCACCTGCATTTTGAAAAAAACAGTAAATAAATTTTAAAAAATTTGGGAAAATATGCGAAATATTAGAAACTAAAGTAAGAATACATATGTATTTTTTCCATAAAAATAAATGATTGAATAATTTTTTATTTAATATACTAGCTGAGCAATGAATACGTATTCTAGCCATCTAGTTAGTTTAGAATTCGTATTCTAAATAATATATTGCGATCTACCATTGGTATATCACGTAATCTAGTTTTCCTTCAATGTTCTGGGTTTGGTAGAATACGTTCGACTTTATTCTAGCCATATGTCGTTGGTTTACCTTTGGCTAGAATATATATTCTACCTTTAACTCTTTGTTCTACCTCCTAGTTTATTACATATTCTGGTTTTTACAAAATGTGACGCCTTATGCATAATTGGTTTTCTATCCTTTAGGCATTGTCCTATCTGTCGTAGTACATTAATTCTACCTAAAAAAACAAGAAAATTGCAAGTTTCCTTATTTAATTTTTCGGATATTTTATGTATTTTCCTAAATCTATGTTTAAATTTCTTAAATCTAATATAATTTTAATATCCTAAATATTCTCTAATAATTTAGTACAATTTAATTTAGAGTAAATTCCTATTTTTTATAGAAAAAATATCCATTCTATCGTGATTAGGGTAATCACGTTTTCATCGTGATAAACAAGAGTCAACACTTTCAGTTTCTTCAACTGTTTCTTCATAATCTTCATAACATGCTTCTAATCTATGTTAAATCCGGTGAATGGAAATCTAGTATTAGTGATCAATGAAGTTTCATGATTGACAAAGAAAGGCGTGGTCGAATGGTGAATTTGGAAACTACTACTTTATTGGAAAAATTGAAGATCATGGTTTATGAGGATTATGGAATGGATCCTAATGTTGTCAATGCCGGGTCAATTATGAGATGGTGAATCAAGTNCTATGAGATGGTGAATCAAGTAGAGAATCCTCCTATTATATTGAGCAATGATAGACAAGTATCTAATTTCGTGGGGGTGCGTGAAGAAGGGATCGGCTACATGCTTGTGTGTCACGTTCTCTGGTAATAATCAAAAGGATCGAGTAAACATTGATTTGAATAAGGAGCCGTGTGATTC
>OVAN01007099.1:0-20196 GCA_900406275.1 Anastatica hierochuntica | reverse complement strand
GTACTGAATATTGATAATCGTTGTATTTTCATAATTAATATTCAATAAATATTATTTTTATGTTTAAATATAATATTTATTTTTTAATATTTAAATGTAATAATCATGAAATAATTAAATATTTGCTAATTAATTATCATAATCCTTCATTGATTAATGTTTTAAAATTATATTTTTTTTTCCTAAGGACTCCTCATGAGTCTCACCATATGACTGATTTTTTCACTAAGAATCCTTAACTAATAAATCAACCAAATTTAAATCAACAAATTAAATTACAAATTGCTAAGGACTCCAATGGTGGAGCTCACCATTGGAGTTGCTCTTATAATGTACATATGGATTTGTTATCTTAGTTCATGCAAAGTCTGGGATGCTGACGTGAAAAGGTTTAATATCTGAAAGACCATTTATTAGTTTGGGCTTAACTCAACACCCAAAAGCTAGCTCAAGAGTGGATGATTGTCATATACTTATATATTAGTTCATAAATCTCTCAACTTCCGATGTGAGACATTTACATCTAATACCATTCAAACAAAGGATTCTATTCCGCAAGACTTAAAGCAAGATTATCGGCGTAGATTGACGCCGTCCTTGCAATTTTTTATATTAAAAAAAATGCTAAGGACGTCCTTAATTAAGGACATTTTTGGCTAGTCCTTAACAGCCACCGTGGAGTTTTTTTTTTTTTTGGTCTGAACAATTTCATTTTCAGATCAGTTTCGGTTCGGTTTCAAATCCGTTTTTTTTTTGGAATTTCGGTTTTGGGAACCGTTACATATTCATTTACGATTTTTGAAGTTTCGGATCCGTTTCAGATATGTTTAAAATATTCTGATTCGAACCCAAAATACCCGAAAATATCCGTTTCAGTTCCGTTTCAGATCCGTTTTTTTTTGTTTTTCAGTTTTTGGAACCGTTACATATTCATTTACGATTTTTGAAGTTTCGAATCCGTTTCGGATCTGTTTAAAATATCTCGATTCGAACCCAAAATACCCGAAAATATCCGTTTCGGTTTTTTTGAAGTTTTGTTTTAACTAAGAGACAATGTTAAGGAACTTCTAATATTCTACACATTTGTCTTTATCCCTTTAATTTGTCTTTAGTCTTAAAATATTATTAAAAAATGTTAAGGACTCTTAAATTGTCCTAGCAATAATCATAGTTTCCCGTGTAGGATGACCATTGACCTTGACGTCCTTTTGAATCGTTTAAATTACAATCAACCAAGTAAGTGAAGTAAAAAAGTTTTTCATTATTGGTTCTCATTTACTACCTCTTTAAATAACATAATAAACATGTGGACCATTGTGAGCACCGTGAAATTCAAATGACTTTGAAAAATGAAGTACTGTGAAATAACTTTCATTAAGTGCTCACCTCACACAATTACTCAGACATTGATGCGATCTCTTCCTTGTTTTTATAAGAGTAACACTTTGGCGAAAAAACAATATATATAAGTAACACTTTTTACTGATGAAGATCTTCTGCTCTTCATTTTTTCAGTAATTTCATTGGCATGGTCACAATCTCAACAAAGCTCCTTCGGGCCTTCTTATATAAATTACGTGGACCTTAATTATACGAACAAAACAGCATGTATTGTTTTTTGAGGCCCTAATCTCCCTCCAGCCTAGAAACCAACGTTTACATACTTCATAAGAGCATTCTTCTAGCCGGAAATCGAATTAGAGTCAGAATGAAACTAATAATCCTTTGTGCCCCTACTAATCCAAGGGGCCAACTCCATATATTGTTTGGTGTTGGATTCATTAAAAAAAAAAAAGCAATCACACTGGGAAAATGTTTGTATCAAATTTACTATAATATGGTGAAAAACATACCAAGTATCATAATATGTGACCAACATCACGAAATATATGTTAATCATGCCCACATGTACGAACTATAATGTATTACATCAGAAACTACAATTTAGGGGGTAATTGGTCTAAACAATAGTTTGTGTTGTCAAATCGTAATTAAAATAAATTTATCATTATCTCCATAATAATAATAATAATAATAAATAAAAAACAGATTAAAAATTCTGAAAATCAATAAAAATACGAAAAAATTAAATAAAATTTTGAAAAACTAAATAAAATTTCAAAAAATAAAAATAAATTCTAAAACAAAATTAAAATTCAGAAAATTTACAAAAATTAAAAATCAATAAAATATCATAGAAATTAATTTAAAGTAAAAAAATGCAATTTAAAAAAATCTAAATTAATGAGAAATTGAAATATAATTTTATAATTTCTAAATACAATTTTTAAGAATTAAATTAAATTCAGGATTTTCTTATAAAATTACAATTTCTTATTTTAATTCTATGATATTTTTATTGATTTTATAATCTTTATAAATTTTCTGAATTTTTATAATTTTATTTTTATTTTTTGAAATTTTATTTAATTTTTCAAAATTTTATTCCATTTTTAGTATTTTTATTGATCTTCAGAATTTTTAATCTATTCTCTATTTATTATTATTATTATTGTGGAAATCTATTTTCTATTTATTATTATTATTATTGTGGAGATAATGATAAATTTATTTTAATTACGATTTGACCAAACAAACTATTGTTTATATCAATTACACTCTAATTTGTAGTTTTTGAAGTAATACATTAGAGTTCGTATATGTAGACATAATTAACATATACTTCGTGATGTTGGTCACATAATATGATATTTGGTATGTTTTTCACCGTATTATAATAAACCGGATGTTGTTAACAAATATTTTCCCATTAGAAAAAGAGACAATCAAGATTCTAAAAAGGAATCATCATTGTCTATTTAAAGCAAAAAGTTCAACCGAACCCAAAAGGTTGAATAAATTGGATACGTTAAAGTTACATTATTCTAGGATTTGACAAGCTAATTATGAAAAAGATTGCTTTTACGAAAATTATAGGTTTCTTTTAAAACTCTACTTATAATAAAACTAATTAAATATATGAATCTCGACATCTCAACGGTAAAAATATAAAAACGATTTTATTTAATTAATTAATATATATTTATATATGAAAAAAATGAAAACGAAAAGGGTAAGGAAACACACTGAAAGCAGCTTCCCATCTTTCCCTCTCTTTCTTTGATCGATACAGAAACGTATGAAACAGAGACACAGATAGAGTCAGACAAACAGAGGCCAAAGCTTCTTCAAGTCTTCTTCAAGAATCAAGATGCTCTCTCTCATTTTCTTTTGCTTCACGTACATGTTATCCTACGTCTTCTTCTGCTCTACCGTCTCTTTCTTCCTCTCTCTCTCTCTACAACTTCGGTTGTTGAAATACTCCTGTTGAGTATTTCAGAAATTATCTAAACCTTCAAAGTTGGATTTTTTTTTTTAATACAAGATAGAGATAGAGAGAATTCATACACTCTTCTATATATTTCTCATCTTCAACCATAACAAATCTTCTTTGTTTCTTTAGAAGCAGCGTTTTCACTAGGAAGGACTTAGAGGAAGAAGCTTGCTTCTCTTTGGCTACTATAAAGCTATGCATTTTTCTCTGGTTTCAGCTTGGAACAAAAGAAGGAGAAGCAAATCCTATGATACTGATCCATGTACGTTCCTTTTCTCCATCATCTTCGCCAGATGGCGTAAACGTATGTTCTTTATTTTAGACTCTCAGACTATTATTGAATAAGAAAAGCTTTTACGTGAAACTGAAGTATCTGACCTTCTTCTCAGGGGTCTACAGGACAGCAGAGTGCTGGCAAATCGAAGATCAGGCGTCACAGCCGAGGAAAAGAAGATACGGGTCATCAGTTTACACCCTCAAAGAAATGGAGGAGGCCACAAGATCCTTCAGCGATGAGAATCTGCTAGGTAAAGGAGGCTTTGGCCGAGTTTACAAAGGCACTTTAAAAACAGGAGAGGTAGGAAACTATGTCATTTCATTTGATTGTTATTTACAGGCTTTTGTAATGTTACGAAATAGTAATGTATTCATTAGAACAACATATACAAAGTTATCTTGATCCCTCGCTATCTGAAGGTGGTTGCGATCAAGAGGATGGATTTACCTCCGTTTAAAAAGGCTGACGGAGAAAGAGAATTTCGCGTGGAAGTGGATATCTTGAGCAGACTCGACCATCCAAATCTGGTATCTTTGATTGGCTATTGTGCAGATGGAAAGCACCGGTTCCTAGTATATGAATATATGCAAAATGGAAACCTGCAAGATCATTTGAATGGTAAGTCAACAAAATAAGTCATTCCCCTAAAGGCAATAAACAACTAAACCGTGTCTTTATCACAGGAATAAAAGAAGCCAAAATAAGCTGGCCAATAAGACTCAGAATTGCACTTGGAGCAGCAAAAGGACTAGCGTATCTCCATTCAAGTTCTTCTGTTGGGATTCCAATTGTTCATAGAGATTTCAAATCCACCAACGTTTTACTAGACTCCAATTATAACGCAAAGGTGCTTACGAAGTAATAAACAATGGATGGTTTATGCAGAAGCATAACTGATATCAATAATACACGAAAACTAAGACATGAGTGAAATCCTTGCAGATATCCGACTTTGGACTAGCAAAGCTGATGCCAGAAGGAAAAGAAATTTGTGTGACAGCAAGAGTTCTAGGAACATTCGGCTATTTTGACCCAGAATATACATCGGTAAAGATTCTTACTGATCTTTCGCATGCTTTCTCTACCTATATATAAGGATGAGAAGGGCGGTAATCTAGACGCTACACGATAGTTAACTAAATTAAATATAGCTAATAACGACATGAAAAGGCCAGAAGAAGGAACTCCAATCACAATTACATATCAGCACCCATAAGCAGGGACAAGTTGTTAGCATAATATTTTTCCATTTTTGCTGTGACAGACAGGTAAACTTACTCTACAAAGCGACATTTATGCGTTTGGGGTTGTGCTGCTAGAACTACTTACTGGACGCAGAGCAGTTGACTTAACTCAAGGCCCAAATGAACAGAACCTGGTGCTACAGGTAAAATGGCCTCCATTGGCATACAGAGAAGTTTAAAACAGATGAAGAAACTTAGCATAGGAGACTGATTGTTCTCTATGTTTCAGGTTAAGAATATACTGAATGATAGAAAGAAATTGCGTAAGGTTATAGATCCCGAGCTGCCTCGGAATTCATACAGCATGGAATCTATAACCATGTTCGCTGATTTGGCATCACGGTGCATCCGTATAGAGAGCAGCGAGCGACCTTCTGTGACAGATTGTGTTAAAGAACTGCAACTAATTATCTACACAAACTCAAAGGGTGGTTTGGGTGGGACGATTCCTACATTCAGAAGGCTCTAGACACCGGATTCTATGAAAGCAGTAATATGGATTACGTCATTTTGCCAACAATGAGAGGTTGCTGATCAAAGATACAGAAAAAAAAAAATCCTATTTAAGAATATGGAAAAATTAAATTCAACTTCTAGATATTAAAGTTATAACAAACGAGACATTATTTGGATGCATATGCTATAAAGTCACCAAGTGAATCAGGCCAGACAGTTTACATCTTTGTATAGTGTGCTGTATTTGCCATTGGATGTTTTGCTTAAGAGAAATGGGTGTGTGTGTGTATATATATATTACAGGGTGAAGCCTTTTCTGTTTCTTCTTTTCGCCCTGTGCTTTAACTTTGGACCGCATATATATAAACAACAATCACTGCCAATGCAGGACGAAGAAAACAACAGTTATACACATCTGACAAGATAAGATTGTGAGTGACATACCTGTATTAGAATCATATAAACAGCAAGTTGAAGCAAGAGTTGGAACAGCAACAGTGAGAGGATGGTAATATCAACCCATGCTCTTGGTCAAGTCACATGTAGCTCCTACACGATGGAGGACCGATTAACATTGCATTTCACAATGAAGTCAGACAAGGCGCATAAGATACCAAAAGCTAGTTGGTAAAATGGATGGAAACACTGTACTTGTGTTCACACATTGGCAGAGGAGGTCAGCTCATTATCATACCCCATCATATCTATACTATCCGAGGGGCTAGTGTACGGTGGAAGCTTCTTGAGCATCAAATGCTTACGCCGCTGTAACATAAATAGGACCAGAACGGTATCCGTCTTAACAACCTCGTATCCTGCTTTCTTGTACATACTGAAAGGAGCCTCGTCGACCATCCTGCAATGCAAGTAGACATCTTTCGACGGACTAAGCTGAGAAATCAGTTCTTCACTCGCCTTCAACAAATGCCACCCGATTCCCCTCCTATAAATCATCACAAAAACGTTCAACAAGCGTAACAACACAACCAAAGCTTCTTTGAGGCATTCAAAGGATACCTTCTAAGGTCCTCTTTCACAGTCATGTTGCAGACATAAGGTGATTCCTTGGGAGGAGTAGGAGAAGGAGGTGAAGCATTAGCGCCTCGTCTGTCAAAGCAAACCTCAACGGTGCCAGCCATCACTGCCTCCTCTTCTCCATCACTACTCGAATCCGTTTTTTTCCTGTAGAATCCAACTAAGGTTACTGCGTGTGGCAGCACTTCTCTCCTCTCAATCAGATACTGTTTCACCAAGAAACGTAACACAGACTGATAACCAGAAGGCAATAGCATCGACTCGCCGAATGACTCCGCCAATAGGTTCACCGTCGAGTCCATCTCTTCGGTTCTCATAACACGAACCCACATCGATCCAGATTCGAGTTCCTGAAAATACGCAAAACCTTCAAGAGTTTTGAGCTTCTCGAGCTCCTCGTTACTCAAAAATCTCCCCGTACGAAACGATTCCTCGAGAAAAGCGTAGTTTCCGGTCGATTTCGTAGCTTCTTCTCCGGTTTCGATGGTTGTGGAAACGGAAGAAGAATGCGAAGAAGGTGGGAAAGCGAATCTGAGATTGGACCGATGAGATTTGCAGGAATAAAGTAAAGGACAACATCTATGCGAAGAAGAAGTCGATGATACACCAAACTTCGTCGATTGGCTCGGCTTAAGAGAATCAACAGAGAAAGCAAGTGAGATGCTTACGGCCGCCATTGATAGACAAGAAAACTTCGATCTCTCTCTCTCTCTGATTTGGTGGCTGTTCAGTTGTCGCTAATCGTTTACAATGAAAACACTGGATAAAATAACCGACGCCATTGATGTTACTGAAGCTAACTCATCCTTAAAAACGCTGCGTTTTAATACTCGCTGTAAGCCCATTAAGGAAATGAGCTTAAGGCCCATACTTTGATGTGTATATATTTTAATGTTTTTTGGTACCTTCGGAGATTTCAGACGGCCGCCATGGATCCAGCAGGAGCATCGGTGGCCAACGACATCGGAGGAGAAGGCGAGAAATTCGCGGTGGGGAATATATATTCGGTGAAGGTTGCCACCGGAGATGAGTTCCGAGGGATCGTCATGGCTTATGATCCTATTCCCAACTTCGTCTTTTTTGATATCCTTTTTTCTTTGATTACTCAATAGTTTTGCTTTCTATAATTGCTTCATCATATCTCTCTTTCTGAGCTAAAATTTGAGATTTTGATCTGAATTTTGCGATGCCCTTGACGAGTTATTGGTTTTTTTCCACAAGAGGGTTCAAAACCTAGACCTGGGCATTCGAAGAATACTCGGATGGTGAATGCAAATTTCATCACTGAGCTTTCGTATTTGGGCAAAACCGAAGATCCGCTTGTTACAGACAAGTGTTCGGTCAATCTCGATGGACTCCGTGCTAAAGAGGCACTCGCTATCAGGTGAATTTATCGTTGTTTGAATCCTTTGAATTGCTAAATTCTTCTGATTTTGCTTTAAGCTTACTGTGGAAACGTATTATTGAGCATAGGCAAGCGGAAGCAGAGGCCGAGAGAATGGGAGTTGGTGTTACCGCAGAGGCGCAGAGCATCTTCGACGCTTTGTCTAAGACGTAAGCATCTTTCTTACACCATTTAAAGTTTTATAGAATTGTCATAATTGACTTGTCTCTGCGTAAAAGCAGAGAAATCTTGCTATGGTATGAAGAAGAAAACAGCTTAGAGTGGTCATAAGTTTAGGGTGACTTTCACTGTTAATACAAAGTATTGCTTCCTTTTTCGCAAATTAGTTTCTGTGTGTTTGTTGGTGATAGATATGGTAGAGATGGGACCGGATTGTTGCTTAGTTTTAAGAAAGAGTTCTTTGTAAACAACTGCTTGTGTGGAGGAATCTGCTTGAGTTTATGTTTTGTTATTGCCTAGGATCAATTTTTAGTGTTTTACTGCCCTTAGCTCCCTGTTGATGCTCGCTTTGAAACTATATATATGCAAAGTTTGTCTTTTTCACACCAGAGATGTACTGTTTGAGTATCATTTGCTACGGTTGTAGGATTGAAACATAAGTCTTTTCTAGTGTTCTCTTCTGCTTATCCAGGTTTCACTGCATTGCAGTAGGATGATATGTACGGTGTTTGAATCGAATTATCGAAAGAAAGTAATAATTTACTTTTTGCTGCCCCCGAATTGTATTTGTGTTTGTTTTCAAAATTCAACATGGTTGTAGACTAGATATGTAACATATTATATGTTGTGTGCTCTAGTGTCAAGTATCACTCCTCTCCTCTGTGATACAAATGAGAAGCAGGCTGTGTACGTGGCTCTAGGCTATAAATCCTGATGTTTTCTTAGTTTCTAACTTCACTCAGAAAACAGCAGAGACCTGCTTTTTCTCTTTCAAATGAATCACGTGGGATTTTTTTTTCTTTTTTTTTTTTGAAGGCTTCCTGTGC
The DNA here is from genome assembly GCA_900406275.1 of Anastatica hierochuntica. NCBI lineage: Eukaryota > Viridiplantae > Streptophyta > Magnoliopsida > Brassicales > Brassicaceae > Anastatica > Anastatica hierochuntica. Next base: position 11,459 of record OVAN01007099.1, on the reverse strand, counting down.
AATGGGAAAACTCGGACATTTTGGTGATGAAAGAAGTGCGTGTTCGTAGCCCGTATCTCTCTGATTGTGTCTTTGGAGGAACTGATGCTGCCAACAACCGAGTCAAGAAAGTGGTAATTGTCACCTGCATTTCAATGTGTATTATTAATCAAGCCTCTGTTTATGTGATATTTAATGCATTTTTGCTTTCCTCACAGCTTGACCTAGAGAGACAGAGGTTGCAACTCTCTGGCACATGAGGCCAGTGATAGAAGTCGGTCAGTGAAATCGCGAAAAAAGGGTCTGTTACTACTAAACCCTGAAAATGCTTCTAGATCTGATCGACTAGCGAAAAGTGGATATTACCTTTCGCTTGTTGTTGTCTTTAACTAGAATCTGCTTTTCCTTTATAAGCAGATTAGAGATTTCTTGAGTTGCAGTTATTGACAAGAACAGTGAGGTCTTGTCTTCCTTTTTACCAAGACCTTCGGTTAATTTATCGCCTCGAACTGTAAAACGACTCTTCTGAATGCTAAATTCAGAAACTAAACTTTTTAGAAACTTACTTTCTGCAATAGAAGGTTACATTTGTGTTCACTAAAATGGAATTAACTTGACGTACATAAAACTATTTCATGTAATCAACTTGGAATGCCTAATGAAGCATCAAATAACTTCTTGTTTAGGAACCTAAAGAAATAAGTAGTAAATGATAATTTAAGTCCCGACAAAGCCAACTCCAGAGACGAGGAAAGCAAGCGCTTGCATGAAGAGATAAAGATATAACAATGTGTCCCCAAAGGCAAGTCCATAGCAAGCACAACACAATATGTATATCCCCACCATTATCTCCTTGGCTTTTATTCTGCAACCAACCAAAACTCTCTTTAACCCTTTAGTTTTCAATCTTGTCTGGTTCCTACTTTATATTTTACTTATTCTGCATTTAATTAGTTACCTTTTGAAAAACGCCCGAGGTTTTCCTACCTGCGGAAGTAACTTAGTCTTCAGAGCATCTCCTAATTTCTCGGTGACAACCCATTCATTCACTCTTCCTCCATCAAGTATGCCGATGAAAGTTCCCTTTGTCCGGTGCATAGACATTACATTTTCGAACAAGATCCAAAATATCACGAGGTAGAATGATCTACAAAACCCGATAATTCAATTGTAGATGATGCAATTAGACATATATATATCGACCGGGGAAAAAATAAACTAGCAAGTAGTACTATACCTTGGTGTTGCAATGACCATGAAGAGAGTAATCAGAGAGGGAATGTAGAAAGTTGACCAAGCTGGAATGTTGACTTCAGGGAAGAAAACGCTTGTAGGAAGAATAATGCAGTAGTAGAAGAAAGTGAAGCAATGGACTATGATCTTCCGTAAGAAGAAGAAGCTGTAGATCAGATACAACTTCTTCCAAATCGTCACTCTCTGCTCATTCATGTACACATTTAGATTAATTTGTAGCTTATGGTTGGATAAATTATTTATATATAGTAGTAACAAAAGAAAGTATTTCTTTGATATGGCATGGTTTAACTAACCAAAACTAAATAACACTAGATTGAACCTAACCGATCTTGATCTAACCCAAAATATATTAGCAAACTAAGTCAGCATCAGCATCAGAAACCTCTTTTGTTTAAAGCCTCACATCACATAACATGTTTGTCCTTTCATAGAAAGATAATGGACAAAAGAACAAAGGAGTTGTAGTACGTGACACAATGAATTGTGGGCACGTAACACGTGAGTGTTTGTCAATATGAAATAATTGGAATAAGAAAAGGACCTTATTGCGAATAATTTCCATAATCATTTTCTTGAAGAGATTGGCTGGACCACAAGACCACCGATGCTGTTGGAATCTAAAGGCCTTGAATTTGCTTGGTAACTCACTTTTCACCTACAAACTCAATGTTCATACATACATAAAAGATGATGATTATAAGCTAATTATTTTTTATAGACAACAAGCGATATGTGTATATATCAATAGTTCAAGAAAGATACCGATATTGCACATCAAGATGAGAGTTACTTTAATGAATATAGAGTTTCTAAGGTTTGAGATTGATTATTTTACTACAAATTAATGGTTTAGGGACAGAATGGGATACCGTGAGGTCATTAAGGAAAACAAATTTCCAACCGAGAAGGCCAGCACGAACGCTTAAGTCCATGTCCTCTACGGTGGTCCGCTCATTCCATCCACCAGCTTCTTCCATCGCGGCTATCCTCCATAAACCCGCGGTTCCTGGAAAGGATCTCAGTTTTGTATAAAATGTAATAGAGATGGAGTTATATATTAACATAATATTTTAAATTTGTTGATATGAAAATGTGAACCATTGAAGCTAAAAAAGGCATGTCTAGTGGAACCAGATTCTTGCTCTGCCATAAAGTGATAATTTAGAGACATCTCTTGCATCCTCGTCATCAAGCACTTGTTTGCGTTCACTGCAATGAACCCACACACACAAACACTTGTTTAAGATGGAATATTGTGAACTTTGTTTTGAACTAACAATAATCACTTTCGTCATTGTCAATTGGTTTTGAAATTAAAAGTTAAAACTCATAAAAACTTCTAGTGTTAGACAATGTTATAAATAGTTCTTTTAGGATAGAAAAAGTTACTAATAATTTCTTTTTAGGTATGTATATTAAATTTGCTACCATAGTCTACGTACTGAATCTCCATCGAGCTTGAACGAGAGCGACCTGAGGATTGTGAACAAGAAAAGGAACAGCACGTTGAAGATAATCAGGCTCCGGTTGGAAGTCAGCATCGAAGATTGCGACGTAGTTGCATAGCTTCACGTAGTTGTGCTTCATGCCTTGTTTAAGAGCTCCTGCTTTATACCCATTTCTGTTGTCTCTTCTCTCACACTTTATATTAACACCTTTGCTTTCCCATTTTGCACACTCCTTATTCACTAGCTCCTGCTATTCGATTATTCTCTTAGCAATTTAAAAATAGCACATATGTTTCCAATTAATAAATAAAAAACAAACTTGGTTAGAAAGAGACCTTGATAGTTTGATCAGTGGAATCATCTAAAACTTGAACAATTAGGCGGTCCAATGGCCATTTTAGTTTACATGCAGCACCTATAGATAGTTGAAGAACCTACGAGTATGAACATATCAATGATGTTAGAAACTCACATTTTCTAAATGCAAATACGATATAGTCTTATATGAAACTTCATATATTCATTGCCAATTAACTTCGAGATAAATTTTACTAACCCGTCTATATTATAGTATATAAAAAATGCATGTTTATATATATGCACCTCTTTTTCGTTGTACATTGGGATTTGGACAAGGACCATGGGGTAGGTTTCATGTCCAAGCTCAATGTCCTCTTGCATCGGCTCCCATTTGTATACTCTTTTTGGTTTTCGTTTAAACAACTTGACATAAAGTACCACAAGGTTCATGTAAAAACCCTCTATGAAAACTAAGAGGGAGACTATCAAACAAAGAGCCACCAAACATTTGAATAAAGGAACTATAAGTAAACTCCTCAATTGTCTTATCCATGTCGTTTTGATGCTTATCCTAACGTCATTTATGGATGCTTCAAGGTTATTAGAAGATGGAGCTGCTGCATCTTCATAACTCCCTCCATGGAACTTCTTATGCATATATATAGATAGACCAAAGGAAGAAACTATATTATTTTCAGAGCAAAGAAACAGAGCGAGTGATGATAAGAGGAAGATATGATTAAGGTCTTGCTTACCAATAGAGAGAAGAAGGCAAGACACGAATCATGTAGGAAGATGAAAGGCTTTTGCAACATAGTCATGTTCTTGGGGGGGTCTGGTTTACTGACTAACTTCAGGAAAGATTCTGATTCAATGGTGCACACATTGCATCTAATATTAAGCACACAATAATTTACTTTATTTTGTTGTGTCGTTAAGAGCTTTTGTTTTTTTTTAGTTTGGTTGGTCCTGAACTTGTCGTTTAGGGTAATAGTTGATGATTATTTGGAAATGCTGATGACTCACGGGCAGTATCGTTACTATCGTAGTATCGTGTAGCTTGAAACCACATAACATAAAAAAAATAAGGAAAATATTTTGTTGTTAACTTCCTTCAACATATTAATGTGCATTTTTCACGTGTTGCATTTTGTAATTGTACTGGCTTTTGTTAAACCACACAAAAAAAGCTTTACAAATCAGAATTAGAGAAGCAGAACTGAGATAGACATAAGTGTCGCATGGGTTGTATCTTTTAGGATTACCTTTAGTATGAAAAAATAAATACCTAATTGGGTATTCTAAAAACTACTAAAAAAATAAAACCTTAATTTCGTTTATTAGAATTTTTACGTTTTCAAACTATTTATATATTACTAGGGGAATTTCTGCGTTACGCGCGGATTATGTGTTATTTGTTTTGTTTATATTGTTAGAGTTGTCATCAGACCTTCCATCCTTTGAAAAAAAACTATTACTCTCCACATTGAGAACACATATGCAGAGTTTTGTTTTGTTTATTTTATGTTTCGAATGAAAAAATAACACATAAATATGCTTTTATCATATATATATATTTTTTGTCATCGTAGCTTAGTGGCAAATAGTTCCTCTCACAAGAGGCAAGTGCATGGTTCGAACCCTGGTTAGGTGAGATGGATGCAGAGGTGGTGCAACCACTGGCCCACTTGCTCCTCTCCTTTTATCATATATATTTATATATTCTTTTTTTGTTTCTTGCAAAACAGAGGTGTTTAGCTGTTAATGTTTTACTTTCAACAAATTTCCAAATTTGTTTTGAAAAATTCTTTTTATTCAAAATATAAAATTAGCATAAATTACATACATTATATTTAATATGATTATATATAGTTAATTATACACTATTAATTGCTTACCCCTGTAAAAAAATATCGTTGAATCTGCCATTGCTTTAATCTGTTATATATTTATACTGTATGTCACATAATATTCATGTTTTGTACAATAGGTTGGGTGTACAATATATTGGTTATTTGGCATTAGATTATCTTGTAGCTTCATTTTAGATTGTTGTTATAGTTATTATATAGGGTTGTGTATCTAGATATGGGTTAAATGTTTTACTATTTAAAATATCTGAAATTTGGTCTCTCGTTTGATTATCGAGAAATTACACCAGGTGCCACGGAATTATCGAGTCTATTCATAAATACCATTGGTCTTGCTGGTTGCGGATATGCCATGAACACAGGTTGTGCATTTACCAATTTAACCCTTAGCTAACTTGAGTTATTAGCTTTTCATTTTAGTTGAGAAAATAAAAATATTGGTTTGGCTCTCTCTCAGAGAAAGACAATGAAGAAGAAACTCAGATTGGTCGATTTTATTTTGTCAATAATTCGGGGAAAAATGGGTAAAACTCTTTTATCCTTCTCCCTCTGCTCGTCATCTCTCTTTCATCTTTCAGATTTATTTTTTATACAAACTCTTTCAGATTTGTTGTTGTTGTTGGTGTTGTTAGAATGAAAGAGAGACTGTCCGGATTGAAATATAGAGAAGAAGAAGAGAAATTGAGTCGATCTGGGTTTCTTCTGTTTACTCTCCCTCTCTGAATAGCAATGGCGCAGATTTAGCAACCAACCGAAATATTTCTATTCTCTTTTGCTATTTTCTGATTTTTCTACTCTCTTTTTTCCTTTATAGGTTCCCAATTTGATCATCTTCTTTCCTTTGAAGCAGCTATGCTTCAACAACAATGGCATCCAGAACCAAGTAAGGATATTTCTTTTTTCTTCGTTTCTTCGCTTGAAAGACAAATTGGATATGAGATGTTGTCTTCTGCTTTCTCTGTCGGAAAATATAGCTAAGTTGTGTTTCTTCTGTCCGTTACTTTCTCTTTTGTATCTCTGTTTCTTCTTCTGCAAAAAAATACATTTAGTGATTTGTTTTTTTCTCTCTTTGTTGCATTAAAGTTTGGTACTTTGTTCTGAATTTTCCAAAATTTAGTTTGGATTTTACAGAAGCTGAACTAATCTGATTGTCGATTATTAGATCTCAACTGTGATGGATCCTGTTCCTAAAAATCGAATCTTGAAAGTGGAGAGTTGTTAACCTTGGCTTAAATATATAGATTTAGAGAAGATGATATTCTGTTTGTTTCATTGATGTGAGATTGTGTGACATTGTACTTTTAACATGTGATGATGTATAACTGGTTTAATGGAGACTCCTCGTGTTGGAACTCGTAAACTTTGTTTTCTTTTTGTTGCATTGTGTTGAAGATGTTGTTGTTGTCGAACACAGAGAAGATGCTGGGTAAGAGAGAAGAAACTGTCAGGTTCTTGGTGATATAGGCAATGTTGTTGTCAAGGAAGTAAGCCAAAGGACGAGCCTGTGGTGATGCTCAATCGACCTCGTACTTAACCTAAATATCTTTTTCCTTTTTCACTTATTAGAAATTTTCTTATTAGATATTTTAGCTCTTATAATTTGATCGTCTAGTTTGATAAACCTAGGTTGTATAGATATTTGATTAAATAGATCAATTTGTTAAACTGAGAAAGCATACATTCAACAACAACAAAAATATTGTTATCGTTTCCCCAAGGGTTTAGTTTTTAATTTTAGGGTTTAGGGTGAAGTTTTTGGGATTTAGAGTTTTGGGTTTAGGATTTGGGTTTAGTGGTTAGGGTTTAATGTTTAGGGTTTAGGATTTGGGTTTAGTGGGTTAATGATTTAGGGTTTAATGTCCATTTCGCTCAATGCGTTTTATGGTTTGCCCGAGGGTTCCCCTCTCCCATTTTCTCTTAGGGTTTAATGTCCACTTATTCAAGTCTGTTTTTTTTATTTCTCCAAGGGTTCCCCTTTCTCATTTCCTTTAGGGTTTAGTGTTCATTCATTCAAGTATGTTTCATTTCGTTATAAGTTTCTTCACATCTCGTAACATTTGATTTCTTAGGATTTGGTTGGAATTCCCTAACCGGAAGAAACCATCGCGGCTGCAAAAAATAAGATGTGATGCTTCTTGGAGCCACTGCTTTGGACTGAAGCTATTTTACATATGAGGAAAATTTTTAGTGTATGTGGAGGCTTATCCTTAGCTAGCAGAAGGAAGGGATACTCTAGAGCTATTTGAATCTTTGTTGTTAGTAGCTATAAATAAGAACAATTTGTTGTTCATCGTGTCTTATGCATCTTGTTAGATGTTTTGGACTTCTGGGTCTAGAGAGACAATTCTGGGTTGAGAGAATTGAGAGTGATTTGTATGCTGGGATTAAAGCTTAATAGGTCTAAACATTCACTTGTATCTTGTAGCTCATTTACAATCTATAACGTGCATCTTTATCTTTGATTACCATTTACACAGAGAGTTTATGGATCGGATCCGGATCATAGCATCTTTTGTCTTTGATTCTATATATCAAAGTTGTCTTGTATCAAACACGAAAGTGCGTACTGATTTCGAACATGTAAACGTTAAGTACAACAACAATAAAAATCCAATCTTGCATTCACATGAAAATTTTCTAGGGAAGATTTTCGGTTCTTCTACAGACAATATACATATTCTTTTCTGCTCTAGCTCCTTGATACAGAGACTTCTGGAATCACTGGAAGACTGCTTGCACCGTAGAAGAAGAAGAGAATGAAGAAAAAGTATGCACACTCTCCATTCCAAACAAACCAGCCTGCCAAAAACCAAGAGATCAAGCTAAGAACATCAATTCCTTTACTATTTTCTCAAACACATTCAAATCATAAGATACCAAAACCATCAAATGTACATATTTTCTATACTTATAGTTGCCTTCAGTAACTACAAATGTAAATCGTTTTCCTCACCTGCAGAGACAATCAATTAATAATTTTGCCTTAGTCTAACATTATTGCAGAGAGCAGATTATGTGTGAAACAAGAATGAATAACTCACAAGATCGACCAAGAGTATTTTCTAAGCATTGGTATTCTTTGGATTATAAACCATTCAAAGCACCACCAGTTTTCTGCAGATAGCCGACAACCATCACTCCAACTTCCTGTCGCTCAAAGCTAATCAAAATAGCTGCAATATTCGTCAACCAACCGTGGAATATTACACACAAGGAATAATACTCAAACTCACCTCAGCCACATCACGACCAATTCCTGTAATCAGAGACCACCAGCTTGATTCATAAGCTCCCCGTATGAACCACAAAAATCACCTTTGTAGTTCTTTGGCAAGTTCGATAACTTCGTCAAAGTTTTTGTTAGATTCCTGTAGGTAATTGAGCATTAACTGGTCAAAGGCGCTGAGAGTAATGAAGTAATGGAAGAAACGACAAGATACAAACAAGATCCGAGGTTCCATGACCATAAAATAAACGATTTCTAACACAAAATAGTGAAGTGGTGCATAAAACGAACCGTCATGGATTTTACCTCAAGTTTATTGCCATCGGGAGCTATGTCTCTGTCATGGAAACACCACCCAAGTTTCTTCAAGAACTCAAAGTTGGATCTCACTACAGTATCAGAGAATCAAACAACAATTAGGAGAAAGAATGAAAACTTTTAGCTCCAAAAAAAGAAAGAAGAGAAGCAGAACAATATCAGAAACTGATAAATTATATACTTCTTCTCTTGGCCATAGCCAAAAAGTTAGTACCATCTTCCCATGGCCAATACTTTGTGGCCACACCAAATGGATCAGCTTCGGTTCCACGGAAAGTATGCCAAAAGGCAACACTGAATCTTAACAAGTCATGTTCCAATATATACACACAATCATTCAAACATCATAAACCAATAAACACATAAGTAAGATTGTTAGAAGAAGACAAGGAAATCACTTTCATTTTCTTACCGAGAATCTCTTCTTCAGGGTTATACCACTTGTAAGCAAGTGGGTTCTTGCTCGAAGGTCCCTAGAAGCTTGTACAGAGAAGCTTCTTCCAAATCATTCTCCCGAATCAATTTCAGGATATCGTTATGGAGATCCAGGCATTTCCCGAGTTGACACCGACTCCGGCGATTTCGGGACATTGGGGTTATGAATCGGCCTAGGGATTTGAGATTGATGTTCTTGGGATTTGTTGAACGAGTTAAGAAGGTGGCTCCATTCGAAGACGACACTTACGACTGCGACGTTTCGCAACAGCTTCTTCCTGAGCCTCGAACTGTTGATTTGATAAGGGCAAAAAAGGAATCTGGCTTAATACAAACAGTGAGGTTCATGGCAAAGTTGATCAAAATCTGGATCGATGGCATCTATGAAAGAAACTTTAAAATTATGGCACATAGTGCAATTAACCCTTGATTATAGTTTCCATTCACATGCATAGTATTCTTATAAATTGTTAAAATTATGGGATTTAGTAACTCTATCATAAAAAATATTATTTTATCAAACTTGAGCATCATTTGTTAACAAAAAAAAAGGTATTGATCTATAAAGGAAAAATTACTCCAACACCATAATTTGAGATTATGTTTGCGGATATGCCATTATTTTTTGGCTTTACATTTGTGCCATAATTGCTTTAGTGATTGGACAGTTTTGCCCCTATCAAAATCCGGGTTGAGAAGCTTCCCGATGATGCTAGTGGCGTTTCATTGACTAGAACAAAACTCCGGTAAGTCCGGGATTTGGTAAGGTTCTTCTCCTTCTTCTAGAGTCATAGCTTGAAGAGCTGAATCTATACTTTCAGCCATAAGAGAAAACGAAAGCAGAAGAGAGAGAGATCGGAGAAGAAAAGATTATGAAGATCTGGGAAATTTGGGGTTGGATATGAACAAACCCTAATTTCTTTGAAGATTGAAAGCAAATTAGGAAAGTGGAAACTGATAAGGAAGAGAGAGAAAAGCTAAAAGAGGAAAAAACCCAGCCAACAGCTCTAAGTGAAAGACTCTACTTCACTCAGAGAGACTTAAGCTCAAAAGAGAGAGCCAAAAGAGATCAGAATTACAAAGAAATAGCTTTTAGAAATATTTTTCATTTTTTGGATATATTTGTACATGTTTTTGTATACATTTTTTTGTGAACAAAATTTTTGCACACTACATCATAATATGCCTTAATATAATTGTGTATACTTAATATAATTTCATGATATTATCTAATGTAATTACAAGAGATTGTATGCTAGTTTAAACATTTAAACCCAAAAAATAAAATATAAATTCTAAACCCCCCAAAATATACCTAAAATCCCAAAATCGAAAAAAATAAATCGTAAATCGTCAACTCTGAAAAATAAAACTTAAGCCCTAAACTAAATTGTAAATCCGAAATAATAAACCGTAAACCTCAAAACTAAATTGTAAACTATAAACTATAAATCCAATAAAACAAAATAAACTCTACACCCTAAACCCCAAATAAATTAAACAAAACCCTAAATTTTAGAAAAAACAATAAAATGCAAACCCCGAAAAATAAAAAATAAACCCTACACCTCAAAAACTAAACCCTAAATCTGAAATCATAAACTATAAACTCAAAAAAATCATAAAACTAAACCATAACACCAAAAATAAAAATTAAACCCTAAAAACTAAACTATTAATACTAAACCGACAAAAATAAATTCTAACACCAAACTCTAAACTCCAGTCGCAAAAAATAAAAACTAAACCCTAAAAAAGTATATATACCATAAACTCAAAAAATAAAATCGGAATCCTATTTTGCAAAAAATAGACCGCAAACCGTGAACCCAAAAAATACAAACTCAACCCTAAATCTAAAACCTTAAACTTTAAAAACTAAATGATAACGGAAAATCCTAAACCTCGAAAATGAAACCGTGAAAACAAACTAGAAGCTCTAAACTCCCAAAAACAAAAACTAAACCCTAAAACCTAAAAATAAAATTTAAACCCTAGACCCCAAACCTCAAAAATAAACTTTAAAGCAAAGTAAACCCTTCATTCCAAAATAAACCATAAACCCCAAAATAATTTATAAATCCCAAACCCTAAAAAAGTCCAAAATAAGCCTTAAATTACAAAATAAACTATAAACCATAAACCTCAAAATAAACCGTAAAGCAAAGTAAACCCTTAATTCCAAAAATAAACCATAAACCCCAAAATAATTTATAAATCCCAAACCCTAAAAAAAAGTCTGAAATAAGCCTTAAAACCCAAAGTAAACTATAAATCCTAAACCCAAAATAAACCCTAAAGCAAAGTAAACCCTTAATTTTTAAAATAAATCATAAACTAAAAAGACCATAGGGACTTTTCCTCCAAATTGTTGATAAAATAAAACAAGGATATAAAAGTCTTTTTAGTTTAGATATTATGGTATTTTTGAAAGCCATATTGATTATGGCATATCTGAAAAAATATTCTAAAAATGTCATATCTGCAATTTACCCGATCTATAAACGAAGTTTCCCTATGTTTTTAGTGTCATTTCTTTCATCAACACTCTTATAACATCGTTAGAACTTTCCCTTTACCATCTTTTTATGTTTAGTCTTAATCTAAAACCAATAAGAAGGAAAA
>OVAN01007098.1:0-14442 GCA_900406275.1 Anastatica hierochuntica | reverse complement strand
TTTGTCCTTGTGAAAGCTGAATCTGATTTTTGTTTATGACTTGTTATAGAGCGTCGTTTCAAAGCTGTCAATACTTCATCTTTAGTACTCCTAATATCAGATCCAAAAACAGATGCGTCAAAAAAAAAATTAGAACGCCAACTACTAATTCAAATAGTAAGCTGGGCTAAACCCATTTGACTGGTTCTTGATTCATCTAATTTTCTCAGATATGCAAAATACCTCTCANCTCAATTGGTCTGCTCATCACTGAGAAGCTCCGTGAATGAGCTCGGAGAATATTTGTCCACCCATAGTTTTTCATGCATTACAAATGTTTCTCCAAGAATGATTTCATTATGATCTTCAGAACTAATTTGCAAGGCCTTCATTAAAAACAACACAAAAATATCTCGCTCACCCATGTGAAGAGAGAACACAGAGAGAGAATAGTTACCTCAATCATTGAAACCCTCTTCTTTATGCTTTCGAGCTACTTCTAGGAATTCCTCTTCTCTTTATGGTCATCGGCTTATGCGATTAAAAGGTGTTCATGTCACCACTTATTCTCCTTTTTTCTTCTGATTAAGTCTTTCTCGTTCCTCTTACCGAATACTCCTTGTAAAAACCTCACTCTCTCGAATAGTGAAACCTATTTCACAGTCCATCTTTCCAAATTGGAACCCGCGTCTTTGGGCGATTCGATTGGAAACAAAGTCCATAAGAAAGTAAAGTCAAATGTCTCTAATTCGATTTGGACGATAACAATCGCTCACTCCTTTGTCATGTGGAGGTCGGTTCATTGGTGATGAGGATTGGTGGGGTGTGGGTGGCTTTGTAAGCTGGGTGAGGAGATAAGGAGTAGGGGAGGAGGATGGTTTAATGGAGGATCTATTAGCGATTAATGCTACTAACGTTGAAGGCGAATGGTCGTATGAGGGAGATGAAGCGACTTGAAGTGGAGAGTTGTAGGGTTACAGAGAGGAAGGCGGAATGACAAAGCGAAGGGACATCGCAATAGTAGGGGAAGGATATGAGGGAAATTGTGTATGGGCTTTCTTGTGTTTATTTTGGGCTTTGGTGAGATTCGAAACATGGAATGAAGTTATAGAACGCCAACAACAATGAATTAAGGGGATAATACAATTTAGAGATGACGTGTCAACATTTCTCAACACTCCACAAAGCTGATGTGGCATGTCTAAAAGTTCAAAGATTGCTCCTTTTTATTAGTTAGATTTTCCTCGTAACCGCTCCAAATTAATGCGTATTAATTTTTCTCTTTTAATGTAGATTTATCGGTTTTGATCTGCTTCTTGCTTGAATTGTGCGGTCCTTTCTTCTTGTTCACTTGGGTTTTGCATCTCTCCTTCCTGAATGTCAATGGGTCTTAGTGGCCCATTGAACCCTGGTTCCTTATCTAGTTTCTTGGATCGGTTTACTCTAAACCGGGTATGGTACCACCTCCATCANAACCCCCCCCCCCCCCGAACTTGGTTTATGGAAGCTGATTGGAGATCCCGTGGTCAGGATCTCGTGATTGGCTTCTCCTAAGGCAAGTGGATTGTGAATTGCCCGATTTGGATTAAATCGATCCAAGTTGCCTTAAACGAACCGAATTTGCCCTGATTTGGAAATCTCTCGTAGCGGGATTTTGGAAAGATTTGATTTGATCTGTGGGTCCCAGCCGCGTCCAATTTGCCGCCNCGCTCAAGAGACGTGTCATTGAAAGGTGGGACCTTTTGCCTTCCCTCCTCATTGCGATTCGACTTCCCCTTTGAAGAAAAAAGAAAAGGTTTGCTCCGTTTCCTCTATTCTCCTTATCCATTTGCTTTATTTTCGCAATTTCTATGTTTCTTTTTGCAATCCATCCTCTGCAATCCCTGTTCTTCCGCGCTTCTCGCCACGACTCGCCTCCTTTGCCCCTCCGAAGCTTCCATGGACCCTGTTACTCCTCTGATTCGTAAGAAGACCTCGAAGCGTCCTTCTGCTTCCGTGGCGGCTTCAACCTCCAACTAGGCCCCCCGTCTTCGCCTCTCGTGGTCAGGGACGTCTCTGGGTCCTCTGCAAAAAGATCTCTCCTCCCCTCTTTTCCGGTTGATCTTCCCACCTATCGCCCTGACTCTGAGGAACGGGAGGAACTTTCCCCTTTTACTCTTATTGACGAAAAAGGGGGGAGGCGAGACTGAGTTGATTGGTCATGCCCACGCGATTCCGGCGGTCCCGCTAGCTATCGCTCCTGCCACTCCATTCTTCAACGTCGCGCCGACCACCAACACACCCAAATCAATCAGCTCTTTGAGGGAGAAGTGTGGGATCCCTGATTCGGTGTTCATTCAACTCCCAACCCCCTTGGAGAGGCCCTGGACTCCTCTTGAAGGCTTCTTCTGTCTTTACGAGTCCTACTTCCTCAAGAGTCACCTCTTCTTCCCTCTGTTGGAACTCTTTGTCCTATACTGCCGGCGCCGAACCATCGTCTTCTCCCAATTAACAGCCGGGAGTATTAGGAAAATTCTCGGCCTGATGGTGATTGCTACCGAGAGAGACGTGGAGCTAGGAGTCCAGTTGCTCGAGCTCCTCACCAATTTTAAAGCTTCTACCAAGTCGGGGCACTACTACATCTTTGGGCGTTCGCAGCTAGTCACGTTCCCCGAGAGGAAGAATAACCTCTGGGAGCAGGCATACTTCTACGTCTTGGCTGATGTCAATTCATTGTCGGAACAGTTTGTTGGTTCCACACGACGGATGTGGAACCTTGAACCTGGTAGCCGACCTGTTTTAGGTCACTTCCTGTCTGTGCTTTACTTGCTTTCACTTTTTCTGACCCGTTCTCTTTCCTTGATTTGCAGCTGGTCCAGAGCGCAAAAAGCCCTCCCTCTCCGTAGATCTTAACGAGGTGAAAGCTTCTCTGAAGCAGGATGCCAACAGAGCCTGGACTTTCTTCACCCCCGACCGCATCGCCAGAGCTGTTGCTAGAGTTGTTGCAGAAAGAGCAGACAAGCCTCCACTGCCTTCTTCTCTCCGAATTCAGCTGCCCCGTTTTGAGATGGTGTGCCCGACCGTAGTTCTCCCAAACCTGGAACAGCGAGCTGCTGAGGCTCGCCGTAAGAAAGCTGAGAAGGAGAAAGCTACTGCCAGAAAGGCAAAAGAGGAGAAAGCTGCTGCTGACAGAAGAGTAGCTGATGGAAAAGCTGCTGCCGAAGTAAGTGTTGCGGAGGAGAGGTCCAAGAAATAGGAGGAAGATCAGCTCTGGGCTGAGAAGGAGCAGCTCCTAAGGGAAGGTCGCCTGGATACTCAGGTCCCCGATCTACCTGAGAGCAGGGAGCTGGCTCTTGTTCCCAAGAAAACTTCTGGGAACGCGGGTCCGACTGCTGATTCTGGCTTGATGCCCCCTCTTCCTCCAAAAGCTCCGGTGTTGCTGCTCAGTCCTCAGGTCGAGAGGTCTCTCTTGTTGTGGTCAGTGATGCGGCAAGAAAGAGGAAGGAAAAGGATAACAGTGTGAGGCATATCGGGAGTTCGGGTAAGAAGGATTCCCGAGCTCGTGACCCTCCTTCCAAGAAGAGGTCTCCCTCCCCTTCTGCAGGCTCCTCAAAGAGGCAACACACAGAGGAGGGGAGGTCTTCCAGCCTGAGCAGGTCGGGCGAGAGAGGCACGTCTGACCGCCGGAGGTCAGAAGAGAGGAGGCCTTCTAATCCGCCAAGGTCAGAACATAGGAAGTCAAGAGACAAAGGACTTCCCATGAGATCGGAACCCGCGACCCTCTCTTCCCAGCCTCCGGCTGCTGGCCTAGCTCTGAGGTTCGACCTCCCTGAGTCCTCTTCCTTTGGACACAGAAGAGCTGCTGCTGTGAAATTCAATGAGGGGGTCCACCTCACTGATGGCCACGCCCCTCCAAAAAAGTTTCTGCTGCAAACAGACTCCTACCAGGAGTTCTGTGTTTGTTATACAGAGGTAAATTTTCCTGCCTCCCACTTCTGTTGCTTTACCTCAGATTTTCCCTTCCTAACTCATGCTCTTTGTGTTTAGGGAATGGACTTCTTCAATCGCCTCCGGCTGGAGTATGAGGCGGAGTTGAGCCGTATGAAGTCGCAGTGGTATGTGGACCGTGCTGCGCTCGATGTTGAGAAGGGTATGCACAACAAGGTTGTCAAGCTGGCTACCGACAGGGAGTTCAAGCTGAAGGACATGGCCCGAAAGGTTGCCGAGGTCGAGGTTAAGAATGAAGCTCTTGAGGTATCCTGGTCCCAAGCCCTAGGGAAGCTCAAGGAATCCGAGGAGCAAACCCAGAAAAAGATAGAGGAGCTGGAAACTCGCTTGGTTGAGGCCAAGAATAATGCTGACGAGATCTTCAATGAGCTCTAGGAAGCTCGTAGCGAGGCTCCGACCTATCGTGGCGTCATGACTGTGCTGCTAAGGTTCATGAGGAAACAATCTCTCGTCTCAAGGCCCAAATTGAAAGGGCAGCTCGGAAGGCCTCCAAAAAGGCAAGGAAGGAAGCAGATGCTAAGTACAAGGCTCGCTTCACGAGGATTGAGCGAGCTCTGGAGGATGCGAAGCTCGTGCAGGAGAACGCCCTCTTGCAGTCTCAAGCCAAGGCCCGAGCTGACTTCATTGACAAGATCAAGGAAAGCAAAGTGAAAGGGACTGAGCCCGACCTTGATGTCGAGAGGGAAAACATGACGGCGACACTTGAGGACTTTGCTGACGATCTGAATGAAATGGACATCACTGAGCTTAACTTAGCAGAAGATCTCCAGGTTTCCCCAGTGTCAGACAGTTCCGAAGGGTCTTCTTTGGTCGTTCTTGTTGCCCCCACTCCTGCTCCGGCTGAGGTAGAGGTCTCCTCTGCAGCCGCTGAACCTTCCGAGCTGGCCACAACTCCAACTGCTCCAACCTTGGTACTTGTTGAGGAAACTCCTGCCGCTGCTGCCGCCGGCGTCCTACCTACTCCCCCGGCCCTTCAGATTGACCAGTTTGGCTCAAATGCTGCTGTCATTTCCTCAAGCGTCGCCTCCGAGCTTGCCAAAGATCAAGAGGAGACCCAAGGATAAGTCGTTTGTGGCCTTTATATTTTCTTTTATAGTTTCTTGACTTTTATTGCTTTTTTGTTGATGTTGTTTTTGAACCTAGTTTATGGTGCCTGGGAAGGCTTTTATCCACAACTTTAGAATTAAAAACTTCTGATTTGCTTTACTTAGCTCCGATTCATCTAGTGTTCTCTGCTAATTAGTCAGTAGATCATAGTTCGAAACAACTTTCCTAGATTTTCTTAGCTTAGTGTAATCAGCACAACTGAGCTTGGTTGACACCCATCTTCTGCTAATGGCGATCTTTGACAACTAGGAGACTTTATTCTAGCTGTACGATAAGCCTTCGGAGGATAAGTATCTTGCACAAGTACCAAGAGCCTTACCAAAAGCACCTCTCACTCCGGTTTGAAGCCTATCAACTCCAGCACACGAAAGCATCTTGTTGATGCAAAGGACATGACATAGATGAATCCTATCTTACCATATGTTTGTCCCAAATGCTTCATGCTTTTGTTTTTTTGTAACCAGATGTGTACAGAAAGGAGAGTTTTGTTTTGTCTCTTGTCTTACAGTTGCAATCATGATTTTACTGATTTGTGGAATGCGAGGGCCCTCTATTGAGTTCACTCTTATCTTTAGTAGTGAACATAGGCGCGAGGAGTGTCCTTGGCTTACCCTGTTTCAGGACTTGGTGTTAGGGTGCAACACGGTGCTGGCTTATCCCATGCCACACCTAAGGCATCATTCTTACTTAAAAGATATGATTTGCCCCTTGAGTGTTTTGCGGACGTGGTCCGGCTTTCCTACAAGAGTATGCTTAAGTCATACTGGACTAAGGGGAACCGTGCAGGGGTTGCCTTTCCACATCCATGGTTTCCTTTCACCTAGGCACTTATGGGAAGCGCACAGTTAACTCGGTGGTCGGGAGACCTGGCCAAGGCGCCGACACAACTGAGCTTCGTATGATAGATGATTTTTGAAAATGAACTTGTCTTCTTGCACTTTGGCAAAATAATTACAATAATAACAAATTTTTTTTTAGTATAACAGTTGTACCCACAATGGGCTGCCTACGTACCCCAGAGGGATCAAGCCTTTCCGTAGTTCGATTACATTGAGGTCCAGGGGACCGACGTTTTTTTTTTCTTTTTTTGCGACCTGTGCACACACAGACAGGAAGCTTAACAATAATATTTCTTCAGGTTCATCGAGCTCCATGGACGTGGCTCTGGCTTGCTGTCCATGCGGAGAAGTTCATAAATCCGTGGATGCAATGCTTTGGCGATGCTATAAGGGCCTTCCCAACTTGCTCCGAGCTTTCCGGCCTTATACTCCGACGTATTCTGTACCACCCATCGAAGGACCAAGTCTCCTTCTTGAAATGCGTGGGGGCTGACATGCTTGTTGTAGTACGTGGCGACCTAACTCTTAGAGCTTCAAAGAAGACCTCAATGAGATGGACGTGGTGGAACTCGACCTGGAAAAGGATCTCAGGGTCTCTCCGATCTCTAAGAGTTCCAGTGGTTCTGTTTTGGTTTCTCTTGTTGTGCCGACTTTTACCCCATCTGGGATTGATCTTCCGGAGGTGACTTCGGGGGCTGTGAATATCCCTGGCGTGACCCAAGTACCGCCTGAGTCAACTGCTATTCAACCGAGCTTCCTCCATCAGCTGGTGACCCTCCGGCTCTTCCAATTGACCAGTTTGGGTCTAACCTTCTCACCCTTTCTCCTGAACATGCTGCCACCCTTGCGGAGAACCAAGAGTACGCCATTTGTGGCCTTTTACTTCTTTTGTCGCCTTTAATTTTCTTCTGTCATAGACTTCGTCATTTTGCTTTTTTTTTTGCTTCGTGCCCGGGAGGGCTTTATTCCAAACCTTCGTTTATTTTTATCATCGATTTTTTTCATTATCGAGCTCGGTGCTTTTTATTAAGGCGAAGTTACGTTGTTGAAGAGATCCTTGTACATCATACACATTTTGTTTTTAAACAAACTTCCCCCTTCGAAGGGTAATTGACATAGGCGCGGAGAAGGACTCCGACTTACATTATTTGTAATAGACATAGGCGCCGAGAAGGACTCCGACTTACCCTGTTTGTATGCATGCCTTCCCCCCTTATAGGGTAATAGACATAGGTGCAGAGAAGGACTCCGGCTTACCCTGTTTATAGACATGGCGAATAGGTGCAGCATGGTACAGGCTTACCTTGTGCCACACTCGAGTTCCAGACCAACCAGGTCTAAGAACCGAGCGTTTTGTGGGCATGGCCCGACTGTCCTTTCTTAATGATCCTAGGTTATCATTGGATTGCAAAGAGACCACAATGGGGTCGCCACAATCTCGATGTCGTTTCACCATGACATTTATGAGAAATGCGCGAATAGATCGGGCTGCCTGGCCAGGGCGCCGATGTGAGAATACCCGAATATATCTCGAATATATATCTTGAATACCCGTAGGCGGGCTGCCTACGTACCCCGGAGGTAGCAAGTTTATCCGTAGTTCAAGTACATATTCGCCTTAGGTTCAGGGAACCGTGTTTTTTATAGTAATAATACTTCTCCAAATTGATCGAGTTCCACGGTCTTGCCTCTTGCTTGCCGTCCATGTTGAGGAGCTCGTAAATCCCTGGCTTAACGACCCTAGCGACACTGTAAGGTCCTTCCCAAGTTGTGCCGAACTTTCCGGCCTGGTACTCCGACGTGTTCTGGACCACCTTTCATAGTACTAAGTCCCCTACTTGGAAAACACGTGAGTTCACACGTTTGTTGTAATAACGTGCGACCTGACTGAAGTAGGCTTGGAGGCGGACGGAGGCAAGCTCCCGCTACTCCTCAATAGTGTCGAGATTATTCCTCAGCATTTCGTCATTTATTGACTCATTTTCTGGGAGCATTTTTCGTCGTAACGTCGGCACCCGTACCTCGGGTGGAATCACAGCTTCAACGCCATACACCATGGAGTAAAGCGATTGTTAAGACCCTAGGCGTGGTGTTGTTCTATGCGACCAGAGGACGCCATCAAGCTCACGACCAACCTTCCTTCTTAGATGTTAATCTCCTTTTAATGTCGTCGATTATCCTTCGGTTTGTGGCCTCGGCTTGGCCGTTTCCTTGCGGATTGTGAGGTGTAGAGTATTGTATCGCTATTTTGTAGACGGTGCAGAAATTCTCGAGCTCCTTCGAGGTAAACTGCGGGCCATTGTCTGTCACGATGCCGTACGGGATGTCGTGTCGGCACAACATGTTCTTCTAGAGGAAGTCGATCACTTGTGTCTTTTATGGTTTCGTATGCCTCGGCCTCGACCCACTTCGTGAAGTAATCTATTACTACGAGCACGTATTGCTTCTTATTTGACTTGTGAAGGGGCCCAATGATGTCCATAGCCCAACGCATGAGCGGGTAGGAAGTCATTACAGACTTCATTAGCTCGGTTGGCTGATGGATTGTCGGGGCATAGCGTTGGCACCGTTCGCACTTCTGGGCATAAGTCAGGCAATCTTTGTCCATTGTCGGCCAGTAATACCCCTGTTTGCGTATCTTCTGTGCGAGCGACCTCCCTCCAGCATGGTTCCCATTGACGCTGGAGTGAACCTCTTTGAGGACTTGATTTACCTCCTCCCCGTGTACGCAATACAGGAGGACGTCTGTATCGCTCCTTCGAAACAGCTTATCTTCGTGGACGGCGTACCTCGCACTCCGCTGCTTTAACTACCGAGCTTGCCACTTGTTCTCAGGTACTGTCCCGTGTACAATGTAAACCAAAATTTCCGACCTCCAATCGTCCCCTTCGCCAAGACCGTCGAGAACGTGGGAGCCTGAGTCGCTCTCTAAATCATCTTCATCAAGTGCCATAACTCGTGGAAGCTCGGGTTTCAATTCTTGCCCGTCGTCATCGACGTTCTCAAGGATATGCGAGATACGTGGCTTGCCTATTGTTTCCATCGGAATCATGCAAACGAGATGCTTTTTCGAAGCGGAGGCAAGGACCGCTCATGCGTCTGCTGCTGCGTTCTCCTTGCGAGGGATTTTGACTAGTGTGAAGCCCTCGAGCGTTGTCGCCGCCTCCTGAACCAACTTTAGATACACGACCATCCGGTCATCCCGAGCTTTGTATTCACCGTTGAACTGGCTTGCCACCAACTTCGAATCACAAAATGCGTCAACCTTCTCTGCCTTGACAACCCTTGCTAGGCAAAGACCAGCGAGTAATGCTTCATACTCGGCTACGTTGTTTGAAGCCGGGAATGCCAGTCTGAACGACTGTTCCAGCATATCACCGGATGGCGAGATTAGCTGAACTCTTTCTCTAGAGCCCTTTTATGAGGATGACCCATCCACGTGCAGTTTCCACGACGCCTTTGGTTCCGCCTCCGAGCTTTCTTCTCCGGCGACTTCAACAATGAAATCAGCCAGGACTTGTGATTTTATCGACATTCTTGGTTTGTACTCCACATCATACTCGCTCAGTTTAATTACCCATTTTGCCAGTCTCCCTGATTGCGTGGGGTTATGGAGAATCGTGCGTAGTGGCTGGTTTGACATTGCGGTAACAGAGTGGGACTAGAAGTAAGGTCAGAGCTTCCTAGCTGATGTTATTATCGAAAATGCCAATTTCTCTGTCATCATGCACCGAGTCTCTGCCCCTATCAGGGACTTGCTTACGTAGAAGATTGGCTTTTGCTCGCCATTGTCCTCCTTGACGAGAACGCCACTCACTGCAACACTCGACACAACTATATACAAGTAAAACATTTCTCTGGTTTCAGGCTTGGCGAGCACCAGGGGAGTCGTCAGATATTCCTTAAGTTGTTGGAATTCTTTCTCGCAGGACTCATCCCACTCAAACTTCTTGTTGGTCTTTAACTTCTGGTAGAACGACAAGCACTTATCTGTTGACCGGGAAATAAACCTGTTGAGGGCGACTATCCGGCCTTTGAGACGTTGGACTTCCCTTGTCATAGTGGGCGACTTCATGTTCATAATTGCAAAATTTACTTGGGATTGGCCTCGATTCCTCGTTGTGTTACCAAATATCCCAGAAATTTGCCAGAAGTGACAGCGAATGTACACTTTGCCTGATTCAACTTCATACCATACTTGTTGAGGACCGAGAAAAATTCCCTAAGATGGCTCAATGATCATCCTCCTGCAACTTCACCAACATATCATCTATGTAGACCTCCATTGTCTTGCCAAGCTGATCCGAAAACATCTTGTTCACCAGTCGCTGATACGTTACTCTAGCATTCTTGAGTCTGAACGACATTACTTTATAACAATATAACCCTCTGTCTGTCACAAAGGCCGTTTTATCTCTATCGTCCGGGTGCATGAGTATTTGATTGTAGCCCGAGAAAGCATCTAGAAAGGTAAGTAGTTGGGTTCCGGAAGTTGCCTCAACTAGCCGATCAATATGGAGGAGTGGGAAGTTGTCCTTCGGGCATGCCTTGTTGAGGCATGTGAAGTCAACGCACACCTGCCACTTGTCGTTCTTCTTCTTTACTACTACGGGGTTGGCCAACCAATCCGGATATTTGACTTCAATGATCGATCCTGCCTTGAGCAGCCGCTCTACGTCGGCGTTTAAAGTTGCGGCCTTTTCCGGGCCAAGCTTCCTCATTTTTTGCCGTACTGGTTTGCACGTCGGATCCACGTTTAGCTCGTGGAAGATTACGTCGATGCCTATCCCCGTCACATCGTCCGTTGACCATGCAAACGTGTGTTTGTTCTCCTTTAGAAAGGCTACCAACTCCCGAAATATTTCTTTCTCTAGCTTCGCTCCTACAGCGCAATGAACCGGGTTGTCCGGATCAATACATACATGTCGGGTTTGGTCGAGCCTAGGGTCTCCGGGTTCAGACTGGTTTGTGAGCTCGCCATCCGAGGTCGGAGCCCGAATCTGTAATTGCTATTGTTGGGGGGTCCGTCGGAGCCGATTTTCGCTTATGTAACACAAACGCGTTGTTCCCTGGTTGCCGTGAACTGTCACCACTCCATTTTCCGTGGGTAATTTGATGCATTGATGATAAGTTGAAGGGATGGCTCGCATAGAGTGTATCCATGGTGTTCCGAGGATGATGTTGTATATGTCGGGTGCTTCCACTATGGTGAATTTTGTTTCCATATTAACTCCTCCCAGATAGGTGTCCAGCTTTATCGTTCTGATTGTCATCACAGTTGTCCCGTTGAAGGTCGTTAGTGGTTGTTTGGTCCGTTATATCCGGTCTTCTAGAAGATCTATTTTATCGAACGTGTCCTTATAGAGGACGTTCACCGAGCTCCCGGAGTCAACAAGAGCTCTCGTCACCTCGCAGTCGTCCAGCATCAGTTATAGTACTAGGGTGTCGTTTTGCGGGTGATCAACATGTCGGGTCTTATGTTCGGAAAACTCTAGAACAGTGTCTTCCAAGGCGATCTCCTACAACCCGTTCGTTATCGAGTTGATTTCCCTGTTGTAGCTTTTGATGGCTCGGACAGAGTCATTGCAAAGTGGGTTTCCTCCCATTATCATGTTGATTCGCTTCCTTGCGACGGGTGGTTCCAACACTTCCGAGCTTTGTGCTTCCCTGTCACGCTTTGGAGGATTCGTATCATTGTGGTGTCGAGCTCTCGTTGGCGAATCTCCCCTCCTGGCCAACTCTTCCGACCTGTATTTATTGAGGAGGTGATGTCTGAGCCCATGACACTCCTCGGTCATATGGCCCGTGGTCTGGTGGAACTCGCAGTATTTGTCCGAACTGTTGGCGTCAGTGTTTCTGACCCAGGTGTTGGATCATGGCTTGTAGCCACCTGCAAAGTTAGAAGCTCGGTCTTGTCTCCGCGTTCCTGAGATCTAGAAAGCCCTGTGCTTTCCCGAGATTCCCTCAGATCGAGAACCGCTATAAGACCGCTTAGAATCCCGTTCCTCCTTTGATTTCTCTTTTGGGGTTGATTTTGACATCAGGGCGTGCTTCTCTGCATAGGCCTTCTTCTCATCTTCTGTTTGAACAAATCTAGATGCTCGGCGAAGGGCGCCCTCCAATGATACGGGTCGGTTCAACATCAAATCTTCCCGGAAACGTGAGCTATACCACAAGGCGTTTCGCAGTGCTGCGATTCCTGCCTCGTCGCTGATGACGATATTGGAGATTACCGCCTTAAACCTTGCTAAGAATGACCGCAAAGATTCATCCTTCTTTTGGGCCATTGTCCACAGGTCGATGTCTATGGCTCCCTTCTCAATGAACATTGAGTAATGCTTGATAAAGGCGGTCGACAGCTCGTTAAAATTGTCAATGGTATTCGGTTTCAACCTTGAAAACCAGTTGAGCGCTGCTCCTGTTAGATTTTCCACGAAGAGTTGACAATACCCGACACCCTTGTTATTCTCGGTGAATTTTACTCTCCCCATCGCGATGTAAAATGTCGTCATGTGAGCTCGGGGATCTATCTTTCCCTCGTAGGGCACGATCTTCAGCTTGATGTTGGGGATTGCTGCATCGATTATGATGTGACTGAAAGGAGGTCTTTGTCTTTCCTCTATCACCTTATCCACCTCAGGTGTCGAGCTTGTTGCCTTATGTATCTGGGATTGCATGGTCCGTAGCTCGGCCGTTGCCTGGGCGAGGGTTTGCCTCAGCGTAAGGAGCTCGGCATCTGTCTATGTATGCGTCTCCAAATTTTACTCCTGCCGTACTGGGGTATGGCCATCGCTCGATCTCCGGTCATTATGTCCGCCGTTATGTTTTGGTTGGTGAGATGGTCCCCGTGGTGACTGCGACAGCAGGGACTCCAACCTAGCCTGCTGAAGAGCTCGTGTTTGTGCTAGTTCCTCCAACCTCGACCTCGACTTTCGTTCCTGCTCCTGCTGCCTCTCGGTCGCAGCTACCAACATGGCAAAAACACCTCTCATGTTCTCCGGAAGCTGGGCGAGCACAACTTGCGGGTCGACCGTTTGAGCAGGTGGGTCTTGGTCCTAATCTCTGTTGGTCACACCTGGTGGGAGGTTGATGTTCACTCGATCTCCGTTTGTGGGCGTGGCGTCGATGCCGTCGCGTGCTCCAAACATAGATGTGAAATACCTGGGTCTTAGCGGTTCGTGATGTAGCGTTGCGGAATCCCCCCTCCTTCTAGCGCCAATTGATGAATCCTAGATTCAACTCAGAATATTGTATGGAGGAGGTTTTGTATATTTAACAATTTTGATTCGGGCTACAATTGATAGCAGAGGTGTTCAAATCTTTGCTACTGCTTTATTCTAGCTTAAGTTTTGGGAGTCCGAAAGAGATCCCCTTCAAGTTGTCTCTCTTCTTTCTTTTATAGTCGATTTTTGTTTGTAACAGCTCCTTGATTCTTTCTCTTTGGTAATTATTCTTTATCAATGCGCATTAAATTAGTCTTCTTAGTTCAAAATGTGGAGGTTACGTTTTATAGGCACGATGACCGAAACTCTCTTTCCTCCTCTTGGGCCATGGACTTCTCCTTCTTCTTTGTTAATTGTCTTTTCGTTAGTGGGCCCTTTTAGACCCATTGATTCATGGATCGGTTTATCTCGGGTCGGGTATGGTGAGAACCATCCCCATCAAAGATAACGAGGATTGCAGAACTCAGATTTTTATTTTCATGAACAATTCTTCAATCTGAAGTACGCTTTCTTTAGTTCACTATGTTTCATATAAAATAATGCCCTTTTTGGTAATGCCTGGCCAGAGAGTTTACTTATGTGTATCTCTTTTGGAGCAGTTTTTGTTTAGTACCTTAGGACAGAGATTACTAAAAATAAAGTACAAACACTTTAATGTAGAAATCATGGAGAAATCCACAAACACGATTACCTCGAGCTTTGAAAATCTAGTTGTCGAATTGCTTGGCAAACATGGACTTTTGTAACCCAAAACCAAATATGAAAGATATATGATTTGGTAAACATGGACTTTTATAACCTAAAACCAAATATGATAGATATTGTAATATCCTTAATCCGGGTAGGGAGTTAACCAACCGGTGTAGAGCAAATCTTTTCGTAAAACCACCAACTTCCCTTTAAACGTCACTTCTAACATAAACCTGCAAGACAAACACAAACGGGAAAAAAGAAAAGGCACAGGAGTGAGTGACTTCTCGACAACAAGTCACTCAGAGAGAACCTACAGTAGACCTCCTCATCTAGAACCTAGTTTAGGTCAGAAGTCTAAACCTAAATCGTAACCAACAATCAAGCACCTAACGTGCTGCGCAAACAATCCTTACCAATCATGGCATACAATCATTCTCATCACCTAACGATATTCTCTACCTAGCTCTATAGTCCAAGCAAACAAATCACTCTCCGTACATCTCATCCTCATTCTCATTCTCTTTCTCTTTCTCATCCCAGGTCCAGGGCCCTTCTCTTCCCCCTTCCCCCTTCTCAATCACGCTCCCACTGGGTACTTCTTCCTTTACCCCCCC
>OVAN01007097.1:0-20200 GCA_900406275.1 Anastatica hierochuntica | reverse complement strand
AATTAGAGACGAATATTTCCGTCTCTACCTCTCTGTTTTCTTGTAGTGCCTCGTCACGTATATAAAAGAGATAAAGAATACACGAGGAGTAATACATACAAGTGTTAAGTGTGTATTGATAAATAGTGTTAAGGGACTTGGGAGAGCATGTTTTCGATTGATTCGAGACGTTGGAGAAGAAGCTGCTTTCTGAAATTTGCGATGAAAGCTTCCGCGCACTGGTCCACGTCCATCGATGCCTTCCTCTCCACCTTTGTATTGCTTGCTTCTGTGGTAACATTGTTTGTGGTACCGTTACCACTTTCTTGTGTCGAACTCATGATCTTCATGTTGTTATTTTTGATGTTATTCTCCATGGTAAATATGTAAAAGAGTGTTCTGTTTTTGTCGGATTTTTAGTTTGAAGAGAAGGTGATTTGTTTGATTTTGGAGATGCTCCAAGACCTATGTATTTATAGGAGTTTAAATAACTTTTTTTGAAGAAAAAATGATTAGATTTGAAGAAAAGGATAAGACTTTGAACGTTGAAGGAATAAAAAAAATGGGAATCTTGAAAAATAAGTTATATACGAGACTCAGAGTCAGAGGACTACTTTACTTATTTTTATTAATTCATGGAAATGTGTATTCTCTACAAAAAATTATAATCTTGGAAGAGTAACTAATATCCTTTTGTTTTTACAACGAAGGTAACTAATATCTACACTATTAAATTTACCAACAAAGAGATTTAGTTATTTTGATGTTACAACTTTAACATATATATTAAAGAAAAACTATAATCGATAATCATAAGTTATCTATTATTTAATTCTCATATTCAATCCCTCCAAATTGCAAATTACCATTTTGCCATTTTTTTGTTCCACCAGGGGAAATTTTTTGTTAAAAATCTCCAATATTATATTTATTTTCACTTCCAAAAATTTAATTAATTCTCCGCCTATGGTTATTCATTTAAATGACTCTATAATTTTATATTATAAAAAAATGTTTTACATAGGCATGTAATAATTCCACATGAAAGAATTGTAAAAAATGATGTTGCCTAGCTATTGAAAATTTGACTTTGTTAACTTGGAGAAAAAAAGGAAGCAAAATTCTAAAAAAAGTTAACTAGAATTGACCATTTTCCATTAGCCAAAAATATTGACATTTTCATATGATTTGTTTACACGACAAGAACTACGGCTTAAGCATCGGAGGTTAGCTTCCTTAACTCACCACCACTCTCTTCCCATTGTCGCCGCTCCGGTAAACCATTTGGCTTCTTTTACGAAGAAAGAAGAATAAAAATATCAAAGAAGAAGAGATCATGTGGCTTGAGTTTTGCGTCTAATCTAACTCCAAGCCGAACTAAAAAATTTTAGGCAGATACGTTAAATCATCATCCTATTTTATATTATAAACATTTACCAAATTTAATAGTATATTGGATGAAAGCCAACGTAAGTGTTGAGTGGTAAGCTTACCGTTTGATTACGAACCGTTACTTGCCATATTTCATGATCAATCATTTTTATGGCTTAGCCATTCTCTAACTCATTTCTAGTCTTTAATAACTAGCCTTTTATTAAAAAAAAGTCTAGATCATAATAGTCATTTCTAGTCCAATCACTTTTTAATTACGTTAGAGCATGTACAATGGTGAACCCCTTAAGGGATTCTTAATTTGAATTTTATATTATTTTT
Source organism: Anastatica hierochuntica (assembly GCA_900406275.1). Lineage (NCBI taxonomy): Eukaryota > Viridiplantae > Streptophyta > Magnoliopsida > Brassicales > Brassicaceae > Anastatica > Anastatica hierochuntica. Next base: position 18,508 of record OVAN01007097.1, on the reverse strand, counting down.
GGGGGGTAAGATTTAAAAAGAAAAGAAAAAACAAAAACAAATAAATGCACCAATCGCGGGCCGCCACGTGGCGGTGGGGCTCGCGTACAGTGCAAGCAACCCATTAAAATTAGGTTCTTAATTAAAGTTTTTTGAAACCTATATCTTAACTATTCATGTTTTTATATTATTATTTTTTCTAAGATATTGTGGTAAGAAACTCTTAACATCCCCCATTCGAAATGCTCTTATGGACTTGTGGTGGATTGCGAAAGTACACTGGTAGAGAAAGATCTAGAATAAATAACACTGATGTTCCTCAAATTTGATATTAGATATCACTTAAACAAATTTTTACAACAGACTTTGTTAACAAATTTTATTTGACTTGCTACAGCTTTGACAATCAAGACTAACTAATATCTAATCTACCCAACTTATCTAACAAAGCGACAACAATTGCTTGTATCACCCATAAAATCTAATCTTTTTATATCGCTTAGATCTCTATTTCTACGCTCAAAAACATTAACCTAATTCTGGAACACTCTCCCCTTAAGTAGTCTGGTGGTGTCTATCTTTTTGTTAAATGAATTACTTTAATCTACTTCAATATTCTTGTTTCCATATTTTACTTTTTATAGTCCACGACTTGACACATCATCCTCGTACATTCCCGCCAAAATTCATGGGTCACTCAGCCCATAGTTGTTACATAACTTTGTGTCTCCATAACTGGTTCTCACATATTGGTCCGTAGTCCATATAACATCAACAATAAGGCAAATTGTGTATCAGTGTATGCAAATGAAAATAACGATAGTATTAGAACATTCTTTTAAACACTGAAATTTTATTAATATTGAACAGGAGACTACAAATTACATAACAAAAGAAAAAGACAAAAATAAACACGATAGATACCAACATAACTTAATTAGTTTTTACATCTTAGAGTTAGAAACTTTGAGCTTAGGGAACCACTTTATGGGCAATAAGGTCGACAAAAAAAGCGGCGCTCCTCTCTCGTGAAGATCTAGATCTGTGACAGTGTTCACCCGCCGCCGCCGGTCCTCATCAACACCGGTGGCGGTGCCTCTCTCTCCCCTGTTCTCTTTTTCATGGTTATCTTCTTCCTCTTCCATTCTCTCGATCGTCGTTTTGTTTGCTGTTGTGTGTGTCGCGGAGGAACTCAATTTCCGGCCAGTTCGGAGAGCAATTCCGGCGGTTCCTGGAGCTGTGGCGCGGCGCTGAAGTTGGGAGTGGCGGAAGGTCGGCTTTTAGGGTTCCATCTTCGTTGCGGTTAGTTTTCCTCTTTTAGCCGCCGCTCAGATTTGGTAGAGATGGTTGCGAGTGAAGTGGTTGTTATCCCGGTGCCTTGCGTCGTCTATGGCCCGAGGTGGCTTCGCCGGTTTATACCCTTCCTCGTGCAATTCTCTTTCTCGGCACTCTGCTTTTGTGCCTTGACCCTCTTGCTTTAGTTATTTGTAGTTGTTTTTATGAGATGATTCTAGTGTTAGATTACTTTAAGATCAGGTTTACCTTCGTGGAGATAGTGTATTAGAGGAGAAGTGTTGTGCGTTATTCTCCATCTCGTTCTTGTCCTTTTCGTTGGTTCATCTATCATTAGGATGTTATCTCCGATGGGTAATGGTTCTCTGGTTTTGACTGTTTAGCCGGTGTTGTGGTTCGTGAGAGAGGTGTCCTCTTCCTACTAGCTAGGATCGACGGTTTATGTTTCATGCTACTTTTTTGGTAGTTCCGGATCCTCAGTAAGGAAATGCGTAGAGTTTCTTGTCGTTGATCGGAGATTGTTCAAATTGGCTTTCCCGTCTCCGATCAGGGATGATGATCACCGGTGATACTCGTGGCTTCTTTGCGTGAGAGCAATATAATGAGTTCCGTTCGTAATTCATTCCCAATAATCTCGACTAGTGTAGTTCAGCCTCATTTCTCCTTCGATCGTTTCCACGCTCCTCCTAGTTGGTTTTATTTGTTTGATCTTTTGTATTTTTTTCACTAGCTTCATCTTGTTTTTTTAGTTGGTTTTGTTCAGATATGATCTTTTTTTTTTTGGTTCCGAGTTTTCTTCTTAGATATCTCGGCTTTTGGCTCCGGAAAGGTATTATCCTTTGCCGGTTTTTGGCTCCGAAAAGACTAGGTCTTTTGCCGGCTTTGTATGATTCTAACTTTCGATGGTTTAATATTATCTTTAGTTGGAAAAAAAAAAACTTTGAGCTTAGGAAATAAAATGTAGACCTTTTAAATCATATTTTATTTGTCGATGATAAAATTTACACATTTTTTGGTTCTTTTATAGTTGATCATTGACGCTAACCACAACATATAACAAAATAGTCATGACAAATTACATTGGACACTACGAAAATGGGCCACATACGTTTGCTAAAACAGGCCCAAAGAGCTTTACTTCAAGAAAATAACCAACATGACTCTCTTCCATGTGACCCATCGTCGGCCATGGAGACTCTTTTCAGTTTCTCCCTCCGTCTTCTTCCGGTTTCTGCCGCCGCCGTGACACACCGCTCCCTCCGTCTACTTCCCGTTTCCGTCGCCGCCGTGACACACCGCTCGATTCCGTTTCCATTTTCAAGACCTGACTCCTCACTCTTCCTGAACCGTAAGCTGTATAGTTCATCTTCTTGTTCTTCTTCTTTGACGGCAAGAGCCGGTTGGCTATTGGGTCTAGGTGGGAAGAAGAAGAAATTAGATTTACCGGATATAGTGGCAGCCGGAGACCCGGTTCTACACGAAAGGGCCCGAGAGGTTGACCCGAATGAAATCGGGTCGGAGCGTATTCAGAAGATAATTGATGATATGGTTAAAGTTATGAGATTAGCTCCTGGAGTTGGCCTCGCTGCTCCTCAAATTGGTGTTCCTTTAAGAGTAAAGCTTTAATCTTTTGTCTTCCTTAGTTTCTCCTCTCCTTTTTGTCAAAGTTGAATAATTGAATGATCTTAAGCAGATTGTTGTGTTGGAAGATACACAAGAGTATATAAGTTACGCACCAAAGGAAGAGATTCTTGCTCAACAAAGGCGTCCTTTTGATCTCATGGTACTAAAGAACTAGAGATTTAGTTAGTTCTTGGAGTTGTTTTAAAGTTAAGAGATTGAATTGAAAATCTTTGAGGTTTTGTTATGTTAGGTGATGGTGAATCCAGAGCTTAAGAGTAGTAGTGACAAGAAAGCTCTTTTCTTTGAAGGGTGTTTAAGTGTTGATGGATTCAGAGCTGTGGTGGAGAGATATCTTGATGTGGTTGTGACGGGCTATGATCGCCGAGGAAAGCCGATAGAAGTTAAGGCTTCAGGTTGGCAAGCGAGGATTCTGCAACACGAATGTGATCATTTGGATGGTAAGCTCTATGTTGATAAGATGATACCTCGCACTTTTAGGACTGTCGACAACTTGGACTTGCCTCTAGCTGAAGGTTGTCCTAAGCTTGGACCTCAATGACAAGATTCTTGATCAAAGCCAAGTTGTGTAATGTTGCTGAAACCTTCCAAGAAAGAGTGTTTCTTGTTTTGTCGGAGAAAGATTTTCGTTTATAAGATCGGAAAAATCATAATTTTAAGGCAGCATTTCAGAAAATTGTCCTCGTTGATTCTTTAAAGGTGATGTCACTGTGGTGAAATCGCGAAATGCGGCGGGGAAATGGCCGTCATCATCGGCGGGATCCAACCGGTAAATTAATAAAATTAGATTTCAATTTGAATTAAAAAGCAACGATCTAATCTCAGCCGTCCGTTTTCCCAATCAATGTAAATAGCAAATAATCTCAGCCGTTCGTTATCTGCCGGCGATTGATTTCAGGAAACACTTGATCGGAAAATTCGCCCGGAGAAGAAGGAAGTTTGTAGATTCCCAAAACGGAAAGTGGGTTTGATTTACACAAAAATTGAAACTTTTCCGGCAAAAAAGAGAGCTACTTTACAATCACCCAGAAAATGCAAAAAGTGTTTGCGATCTATAAAAGCTTAAAGCAAGAAAAATCGAAGATCAAATTTGAAGTTTTGTAACAGAGCACACACAGAACAAAAAAAAAGCAAAGATCAAAGGCGAAGTATACTGTTTTCAATCTCTGTGTTTTACTTAGATCTGCGTTTCGGTGGTCTTTTCCTTTGATTATTCTTCTTCCCCGGCGGTTTCTTCCCAAACGCAGAGCAACAACCGCAAGTCGAAAGTCTAGGAGACGGCGGCTCCACCGCAGGAGACACTCTTCCTGTTGTTCGGTGATGTCGTGTAGCTCCTCCGCCGTTAGATCGACTCCTCTCGATTCCTCCGGTTGTTGTTCCACCGGTTTTAATCGGCTTGAGTTTGTCTTTCTCGTCGCCGGCGACGATCTGTTTTGCTGACTCAGAGCCTTCCTCCGACGTGGGTTTAGGCTGATCTAATTCGTCTTTCTGCTCGTTGGCTTGTTTGTTAAGCTCGGCGATGACACGATCGTCCCAAACTATACCGGAAGATCCTTGACGGCGGAACGAGATGGTTGATCTTTGAAGACCTTCCATGGATCTCTCTCTCTCTAGAATTCTCTGTTTCTTTGTGAGCTAAACGACTATAAGTGATTAATCAATCATTGTGTTTTTTTTTTTCATACTTTGTTTCTGTCATATCGTGTAATGAGATAGGTCCACTCCACACTATTACAATATTTATTATGATGATGTTTCCATGTTGAATGTATTTTTTTTTGTAACAACTATGATTAGTGGTAATGTGAGAAAATGAACACGAGAATTGACTTATCTAATCCTAAATCGTTTAGTTGCAATTTTTCTTCTTCGTCTTGGTAACCAAATATTTATTAGGTGAGCAAGTGAGGATGACATGGACATGCAAATATTTATTAGGTGAGGACCGCCCGCGAAAAAAAAAGGCCGTTCACAAATCACGCTTCAAGAGAAGCTAACACATGACCAAAGGATCATAACATAATATTATTAGGCTACTGAAATACATCTGCATCTAAGGGCCAAAAAAATTAATAAGCTTTCGGAGAACCGTAACCTTCACGTCTCCAGCGTCTGCCACGCGACGGTCCTGTGGACATGCAAAGAATCTCTCGTTTTAGATTTGAAAGGAGAAAAATAATACGAAGAGGTGAAAATGGGTCAAAGTAATTCGATCATCCATTTGTTTCGCAGAGGTGTAAATAAGTCAGCATCATCATTAGGCTTGGACATGATCCGAACCAACTAGTAAGTACCAAACCGGAAATTCCCATTTGGATTCGGTTCTAACAACATAGCCGAATGGATCCTAAATCTAATATATGTAGATATCGGTTCTACCCGAAAACCGATTGGGTAATCGAACCTTATAACCAAACCTAACCTAAGTCCCGAACCCAACCCACAAACCATAATTCTTAAGCTCAATTACTAAACCTTAAGTCCTCTACCCACTCAACTCAATCCCTTATTGTCTCTCTCTCTCGCCCAACAAAACAACATACAATAAAATAGAACCTTAATTTTCTCCCAAGTCTCGACCAAATCGCTCGAGAACAGAAACCCAAATTTGCTATCCGTGGAAGAGGTTTCAATTCAGTCATTGAATTTGATATTCAAACTTATCTCAACCAAACTGAGATCAAACGGTACTGAATCGAACCGAAATTGGTTAGGTTCCAATATAGATACTAAAACTTGGAATCAAAAGAGCCGGAAAAGAAACCGATCGGTTTTTTCTTAGAATCGAATCGAATATCTGAATGTCTAGGAGTCATCGTATGATATATATAGTTTTTTAACCACGAAAATAATTCATACACCCATCTTCCTTTTTCTCACGGATCAAACCACTTAGTATTTACAATTTTGGCTTTACACCGCACATGTAATGCAGCTCCGCACATTGCAATCTGGAAACTGAACGATCCACGTAACACTTGTATTCGTTTTACAGAAAAAATGTTGGTGTTCTAAGTTAATAAAACATTAGAAATGCAAAAAAAAAGTTGGTGGTTCAGCTGGGTACGAGCCAACAGAGCATGGTGGATCTGAGTGGCGTTGAGCTGTGATCCGTCCACTGTCGAGAGAGGGAAGTGGTCGCTGCTCTGTGAAACCAGCCTCACACGCATTGCCCTCCACTTTACGTACCGCTTGAGCCAAGCCTTCGCTCAACTCACACGGCACACTCTCGGCTTGGACTGGGCAGCCCAGAACAGTGCCAAGATCAGATCCGACTTGTGGACCGTGCCAGTGTTCCACACAACTTAATGTCCCCACTTGGGTCACAAGCCCTCGTTACTGAGCTCGACGTCTCCATTTATGTTCACAGACTTATATAAACAAAACAATTATGAGTTACGTAAACGATGTGGGACAGAAGACTAGGATAGAACTTTCTCTATGGGACTAAAAATCGTCATCAAATTTGTTGTATTTTTTCTTTTCGTGTAAGAAAGAAACAATGGAGCTTGTCATCAAATTTGTTGTATTTTTTCTTTTCGTGTAAGAAAGAAACAATGGAGCTTCAATTATTGCCTTTGATTTTTTCATTTACTCCAATATACAAAGGTGAAATTTTTGTTGTTTTTTTATATGAAAAATTCTCTCAAGTTTTAGGGCTTTCTCTGTTTTGATTTTCAAATGTTTTCTATTGAATATGTTCTTCTGCCAAAAGTTGCTTATGTGTTAGTGGGAGCTTTTTCTCAAACCTTGAATAACTTGTTAATGAAAGTCATCTGCTTATAAAAGTTGTAAAAGTGAGCAAAAGAAACTCCATTATTCTCTGTCAATGAGAAAGAGCATTCTCTAGATGGTTGATGGACCATGTGAAGATTACAAGAAGACAAAGGAATCCACCTAAAAGAGACAACCCACATGTTGCAAGAAACGTATTATAGAAAAATTGTCACAAGAAAAGAACCAGACAGAGACAGAGATATATACACATCTCTTCTTGATTTTCTCGCCTTACATCTTTGATCTTTTCTTTACTACTACTACTATAGCCTAATGGTGAAAATGCAAGTAGAAAAATTATGATATACCATGATGATGAGGCAAAGAAAAGAACTTGATGCAGACTACTACTGGTCCGGTCTTTTCATCGGTTCTTCTTCGATGACAAAATGGAAATAAAAAAGCTTTGGCGTTTGATTCCAGACCGTTGTTCTAATGCCCCCACCTTGTTCCTTTTAGTACTATTGTCCTCTTTGTTTTCTGTCATCTTGAAAACATAAAAGGCATTCTCCATCATCATCATCTTGTCCAATGAACTACAAAGATTTGTTTTGCAAGAGAGTCTTCTGTTTTAATGTTTCTGGATTCAGCTAACTTGTGTCTTATTGAGGAGGTTCTGAAAAGTGAAGTCTATGTATCAGATTCTTTAGGATCTTTTCTTCAATAAGCCAAAAAGATGTTCTGTAAATTAAAACTTGTTTTCTTTTTCTCTTTTTCCCTTTCTTTGATCTGAATTAAGTTTTGGAAGTTGAATCTGAAGAAAGATTCAGGCTTAAGGGAAGGGAACAAGTTTGCTACTTCTGTCAATCTCTGGAGTACTAATATTAGACTCTTGGTGATGTCTCTTCAGATTTTCACTAACCCATTCCATGGTTTGGCTCAAGTGTGCTACTCCAACAAGTTATCGTATAGAGTAAGACTGAGCCGTGTTCTAGCCATGCCACCGTCTTCAATCATCTTGCAGAGAGATGAAAGCAACAATCTTCCTAAGTCCAAGAAAGGTTTTTGTATGAGTGAAGATTCAAGAAACAGTTTAAAGAGTGTCTCTGAAGACTCTTTGCTTAGGCATACCAACACGGTGGGGATTATCGATGGCATTTCAACTGGAGCCACTCTGAGTTTTGTGAAGAAACTTGTTGATTGGAGCTCACAAGATGGTAAAAGCTCATTACCCTTTGTGCTTTGCTCGGATCCTACACTCAACAAGGAGCTTGTCTTATACGAGGAAAACTCTTATCCTTCTCTTTACCATAGAGCAGAAAGTACTACTCTGGTAGATCCAAAGAAGATCGTCGAAAATCTAAGGAACAAAAGGAGATATCTTGAGAGATGTGGAGCTAAGTTAATCTTAATGCCTTGTCATATTGCACATACATGGTATGAGGAGGTTTGTGAAGGGAGTTCTGTTCCTATGCTTCACATGGGTGAATGCATTGCTAAAGAGCTCGAGGAAGCGAAAATGAAGCCTCTTGAAGCTGGGAATCTTCTGCGTGTAGGTGTGATGGCCTCTAGCGCAACGTTATCCGCAGGTTTCTACCAAGAGAGACTCCAGAGAAATGTGAATATTCTATTGGAACAACATAACCTCTTTAATCATTCCTTTATGTGTTAAGTGAGTCTGATACTCGGTTTATATAAACAGGGATTTGAGGCGGTGCTTCCAGACAAGGCGACGATGGAGCACACGGTGATACCAGCCATAGAAGCAATGAAGAGAAAAGACATGGAAGGAGCAAGGAACCTTCTGAGGATAGCATTGCAGGTATTGCTAGTGCAGGCGGTTAATGTAGTGGTTCTCGGGTCAGACGAGATGCGAGATCTCTTACCAGTGGATGATCCTCTACTAAAGAAGTGTGTTGATCCAATGGATGCACTTGCAAGGTCTGCCATCAAATGGGCAGAGAGCCAATGAATGATCTTTTTAAGGGAGAATCCATATAGTTGAAGTTTGTGAATCCATATAGTGTAAACATGTCTAAAAGCCAAAGAATTGGATGCATTGTGTAATATCTCATTGGTATTACATACAATTATTAGTGGAAATTAAAATAGGATTACTAAAGACAAAACAAGATTTGTGGGAAATGATTAAATGTCGGAAGGAGGAAGACCAGGCATGCTTGGACTAGTTGTGTTGTTAGGATTCTTCCTGTCTAAAGGGTTCTTGTTCTTGTAGTCATTGTCATTGTCATTGTTCATCCCTAATGTGTTCTTCACTGCTTCTGATGCTCCATGTGCCATGCTCTTCACTTTCTCCCCTTTCTGAAATATAAAAAGAAAACAAAAGAAACTCAAAACCCACAACTATAAACAAGATGTAGTAGAGTTTCATGTGTTTAGTTAAAACCTGATGGAGAAAGCCTGAATCTTGTGAAGAGTTTGTGTCCTCCCTCTTCACCTGATGATACTCAAACATCAGATTTCTCCACTTTACTAAAAAAAAGTAGAAGAAACACAAGTCACAAGTGATGGCGACCACACTTACTTGAGGTTGTCCCACGATTTGGCCGGCTCTCACGCTGAACTCCTCGTCCTGTCTGCTCGCCATTTCTAGCTTCTTCTTCTCCTAGACAAAACAATTTACTTTGATTTGTTATATTCATAGAATCATTCTTTATAAGCAAACTTCTCTTCTATATTCAATGGTGTTCCCTTTTTCAAGGAAAGCTTTTCCATTCTATGATCCATCATTTTCTAAACCATGCTTGACTTTTTCTTTTTGCGGTAAAACAAACTTTCTAAGTACAAAGTCTCGTCCGTACAAAACAATAATGAATACGTAAGAGACTGTGCAAGTTTTAGCCACACTCAACATCGAACAACGATCAAGCATCCTCGCGCAAAAAGAGGGCTTTCTCAATCACTCATGTCGTCAAATCCTTCAAAATCATTGACACCGTCAGCTGCTTCTCCATCTGTCGATTCTTCAGCATCTTCATCTGTCTCCATTGCTTCCTCTGATCCTTCTGGTTCTCCTTCTTCTTCATCACTGTCCTTGTCCTCATAGATCACTACTGGACCTTCATCTTCTTCTTCGTCCAACTCGTCAATAACCTTAGCATTAATACAATCAATGACAAATGAGTAACATAATATACAGCCCAAAAGCATGTACTATCCATGCAAAGTGTTCTCAGGATTTCCATTGTGTTCCAAAAGTGATCCATGGAACTAAAATGCTAAATCTAATGCCAGCCCTAGGCTACAACATTGAAATCAAATTCATTTCGTGTTAATACAATACATACCAAGTCTAAGTTGCTTGAAACTTCTACCGCAGAATGAAGAGTCGATACCCGTGATTCAATTAGCTGCATACACAACCAATTAAAATACATATCAACGAATCATCTATCACAAGTTTTTATCCGGACTTTTAACAGAGCCTACCTGATTACAATTTAGAAAAAGAAAAAGGAATTCTAACCTGATGCATGGAGTTTAATGCCAGCAAGGATGACTCTTGGGACATAATTCCACTTGAGTGAGTAAGTAAGAGACTCTTTATCCACGGAATCGTGCAAGCCAAAATTGCACCTCTGCACAGCAAGAAGTATAAAATCACCGCTTGAATACAGCTTCAACAAACACAAAAACATATCCACACACGCACACGAGATATATCTTCAACTCTCACCTTGATTGCAGTATTGGTAAAAGGGAATTCAGAAGCTTGAGTACATCTGCTGAATTCAACTTAGCGACCGAATTAGCAATCACCTGTAAACATTGAGAGCTAAAAGAGTTAAAAGAAGAAACCAACAAAGACACAAACACCAAAAAAATAGGTAAAGAAACCGACATAAAAGTATATGAACCTGTTCGTCTCGGTTGTACAAGCAATCAAGAAGAAGAGAACGATCATCAGCATGCAATGCTTGTCTCAAAAGAACATTAACAGAAGCTGCTGTAGGAGGCTTATCATCACTAGGAGCAGAAGCAATGTCACACTCATCATTGCAAAGTTTCTCATTGCCTAATAACTTAAGACTCTCAAATTTATCACCCATTGTTGGCTCGTTATGAGCATCATCAACAAGCACTCCATCTCCATCTTCGTCAAGACCTATATACATATATATCATGAAACAGGAACTCTAATGAAATTTTGATCAATTCTCAAGTGATGAAGTCTTTAGCTGGAGACCAATCCAGAGCATTTAGTTCATGTTTCTTACCGGAATCTCGCGCTGACGGTAACTCGGGATCAGGTTCAGCTCGCTTCATGTTCTTCTTCTTCTTATGCTTCTTCTCTATGGAAGGAGTGTCGGCGATTTCACCTGTTGAATTGAAAACGAGAGAAAAGGGTTTCACCATGTGAAAGAGCTACGAACAGTGAAATTGAAGAATCGATATGATGAAGCAAACCTCCATCGGAGGTGAGAAGAGGCTTCAGCTTCTCCTTCGCCATTGTCGGCGATTAGGAGAGCGGCGAGGGAAGCGGAAATAGAAAGAAAGCCGACGCGGGTTTAGGGTTCAGTCTCACCACTTCACAGTTAACAGATGTCGGGTCGGGTCGGGTCGGNGTCGGGCCGGATTGTGTTCGTTGAAGTGCTTTTACTTTATTGGGCCGATTTAGCTCAATCTTGGGCTGAAATTTTATGACGCAAAGCAATTTTTTTATCTTTTTGGGATATTTTATTACTTTAAAGAGAAAAAGACAATATATAGAGACATTATCTTTCACCCCGATTTAATAAGGAATAAATTTTTTTTTTGTTGTAATGATTCAGAGAATAAAGAAGCATATTTTTAGGACTTATGTTTTAAAATTAGAAATAATAAATATAAAAGTCAAATAGTTACATTTTGATTTATATGATTTATTAAGTTGTAAATAATATTAAAACACATATATAGGCATATAAAGTAACCTATGGAACTCGTATAGTAAATTGGTTCAAATAGGAGAACTAACGCATTTACCCGACATCTTTTTATGTTGTTGAATTGGACGATTTCGCTAGGGGTAAAAATTTTTTCTCGAATTTTAATATTTTCTATGTTTTTCGTTTTTGTAATGTTGTAGCCGTTAATTTTATAAAACGGTAAGACTAAATAATTTTTTTTATCTATTCATATAAACACCTTGGTTTTTAGTCGGTTTTTCGTAGCGGAAAGTTTGTTACCAATTTAATTAAATGAATTTTCGCAAAACAAAAATTTATGTATATATATGTTTGTTATAGTTTATATATATATGGTGAGAAAAAAAATTAATATGTATATGTATACACACATACAAAATAAGACTGCTTTTAAGGTTTTTGACTAATTAATATGAATTATATAAATATTTTAATTGATATTAGATTTTGACTGCAATAATAATAGCTTATCATATCTATTTACTATGGCCGGAAAAAAAAACTATTTACTATTTGTTTTTTCTTCATACGACACGTATCGAAATGTTGGCAAAGACAAGACCCCCTAAACTTTAAAAAAAAACTTTATTAAGCCGTTTAAAAGGAAGGAACGGCAAAAAAAAAAGTCAAAAAGACAAATGTTGTGAATTTAATTGGCTACGAAAGTAGCAAAGAGGGAAAGGGTATTTTCGTCATTTTCAAAAAGATGTATCGACGCCTATAAAAACCCCTCTCCACACACAAGCCAGCCAAATTTCTCTCTCACACACATTCACGCACCTACGCACGCGCGATCTCATCTTCCTTCTCTCCTTCCTTCACCGTTTTCATACGAAACTCTTTTTTTACGACGAGTCTTTCTCTTTCTCTCTCTTTACTTTTTTTTTCTCTCTCTCTCTCTCTCTCTACGCCTCTCTTTAATTTCTCCGGCGAAAGGTAAAATTTATTTTCCTTTCTTTGTTATTAGTCGGCGTTTATTCGCCGGCGGGTGTCTTGATCCGATGAGGTTGTGTCTTTTAGCGGTTTGTGGATGTGATCAGAAACCATCGATTTCGAATTTGATTTTTTCTTTTTTTTGGGCGAAAAAACGCATTGACTTGTTGAAATAGCAAATCGGATTTGAAAATTATGTGGCGGAATCGAATGTTTATTGATTGTTGTTGATGATAGGATCGAGAAAAATCTTAAAGAGAACTGTGTTGTGATTAGTGAATAGTTTTTCGATTTATGAATCATCGTCAATCTCTTTGTTCTGTGTTGAATTGATTTCTTCAATGAAAGTTTGTGTGTTCTTTATCGTCCACCGACTGATTTTGAGCTCTTTCTTGTTCTGGTTTTTGTTGAATCTGTGTATTGAGCTATATGAAATGGTTTTAAGAGAACTGGTTCTATGTTCGTACATTTGTAGAGTGTTGTAATAGATGTTGGATTATAGCTCTTTTGTGTTGTTTTTTACAGTGTGTTAGGATGCTGAAGGAAAGACGTATGTTGCCTGTTTCAAGCAGCAGAAACAGGGTATCGCCTTACCCGCTTCGGTCCTGTAGGAGCAACAAACAAAAGGAAGCAGAGTCGCCTCTCGAGTCGGAGAGTGTGAGTGAATGGGAAGATGTGAGGTGTGTGATATGTATGGAGCCGCCACACAATGCAGTTCTTTTGCAGTGCTCTTCTTTTTCCAAAGGATGTCGCGCTTATATGTGTGACACAAGTGCCCGTCACTCTAATTGCTTCAAACAGTACCGTAGAAACAACAACAAGAACGTGAGCCGGGGTAATGGGAAGACTCTAAACTGTCCGTACTGCAGAGGAGAGGTTTTCGGGACTATGAAGTCAACGTGCGCACGGAGATTCATGAATGCTAGGCCGAGGTGCTGTTCTATGGACAAGTGCGATTTCTCTGGGACGTATTCTCAGCTGAAGAATCACTTGAAAGCTGAGCATCCGGGTTCTACACCGCCAAAGTTGGACCCTTGGGAGAAACATATGTGGGAGCAACTGGAAAGAGAGGCGGAGTATATTGAAATGCTTAATGCTCATCAGAGATGGGAAGCAGAACAGAGATTGTTGGCCACCTCTCTCCATCAGCTTCCATATGGCCATCCCATGATTGATCTCAATGTTGATGCTTTCATGCACAATCTTTTCCTTGGCGCAAGGAGCCAAGCAAGCGCCGGGAATTACCCGGCTCACATGCCCCGGCTGGAGTTCCATGCGCCCATGTATACCAGATGGACTCCATGAAGCATATGACGGATTCGGTCAAAGTTTTGATGTCTCATGATTTCTCATCCATAAATTATAATGCTCTTCAGTGTTTAGGTTTTATAGCGACATCAGCTCTGGTTCTAGGCATAATTTATATTCTTTGTATTAAGTTTCTGTTAGTTAGTATCCATTGTTGCGAGCTCATCTTAGCATATTCAAAAAGCTCTGTCTAAATCAATATATTCACATTTTTTTCAAAACTCCATTTTTGTTTTGTTCAAAACTCTTAATATAAAAAACTTGTTTCCCCCAAAGGGAGATGAAAATTTCGGGTCACAGATAGTTCTGATGAATGATGTGCAGGAAACATAATCAGTGATTGTTTGGAACAGAACAAAGGTAACGAAGCGTGTACTCGTTTGAAGAACACATATCTGCGATATCCTGGTGCGCTCTGGTGATCGCCTTCTGTAGCGATCGCAGTGCAGGTAGTAGATTTCTGTAGTTTCGCTGAATGGAGCTTCCGTGTGCCTTGCAGATTTCCTGAACATATATATAGTTTGATCAGCTACGAGCGGTTGGGTATAGAGGTTAACGGGAAGAGGGAAGCGTGCATACCTGACACCAGTGAAGTAAGTACTCAAGATGAGGACAGTTCTCTAGTAGATCCACCAAAGCTTCCATAAGCCTTTCTAGGTATTTATTGGGGACAGAGATCGCAACAGCTTTTATGTCTGTGGGTGCTACGGCAAAGATGCACTTTTTGATGAGGCTGTCTTCGTTCAAACGCATACTCAGAGCTAGTGCTCTGCTCACTTTATCGTCCTCTATTGCATCCTCAACTGCCTACACAAACAATATGTTGCCTTTGCTTTTCAAAATTGAGAATCAAAGCCATGAACATCACCTGCCAATACAGCTAACACAGAGAAGAAACCTAACGCATTAAATCGATTTACAGAAGGCTCACCTCTGGTGTGACGTCTATGTCAAGATCGGTTGGATCAAAGATGAAGGATTCATCGATTGAAAAGATGAGGACTCCTTCCGTAGTTGCAGCTGAAAAGCTCCTCCCAGTTGGGGCAATGCTTAGGCTTTTTGTCCGGATAATGGGCCTGCCGCGGTTAGGCCTGGATCCAGGCAGATCATAACCCAAATTCCCACGAGACTGTTTATCAATGCCATCTTCTTCATCGCTGTTGTCATCATCAATCAGATCCATTGGTCCTGCTTCAGTCATCTTCTTGGAGTTCAGGAAGTCAAGAACCCCATCCAACGAGATATTACGAGATATTTCAAACCGGCGCAACAGAACCTGTAAAAGTAATATCACAGAGCATTGGACTAAGTTTCTTTAACAAGCAAAACATGATCTTTCAAAATCTGCATCAAACGTCTAAGGCTAAGAAAAGCTAATGAGCTAACCTGATCCGAGATGTCATACATGCATATATATCTGCTTGTTCCTGCGGCTAGAATATAACCTCCATCAGCAGAATAGCACAATGTTGTAAAGCACTTTCCAGAACTTGAATTAGCTGCCGAACGACGGTCTGTCATGGTACGGCCTCCAGCGATATCTCTCCGCCCCTCTATGGTGTACATCAACTCACCATCAATGGTGTCCCAGAAATGGATCTGCCCATCTAGCGTACTGGAGGCTAATTGCTTCCCATCAGGACGGAAGGTAACTGTTAGAACATCGTGGTTGTGTTGAAATGTCTCCACTGTGCCTTTGCTAGCAAACACATCCCATAACCGAACCGTTTTGTCCCATGAGGATGAAGCTAAAATTTGCTGCAGGGACAGAAATATAGATCAAAATAAGCCAGAAGTTTACATAGCATCAAAAATTTCTACATCATCAGCTAGCTTTCACATTATTTTGAGAAACGAAACAAAATAAATTTGGACAAAAAGAAATGCAAGCACTACAGTTTACTTACCGTCAAGGGAGAAAACATTAATCCGTGAACGGGAGCCTCATGCCCACTCAGAACGTCCTTTATTTGCCCAGTCTTCTTGGACCATACAAAAATCTGCACATAGGCAAGTAAAAAAAGTGATTCACCTCACCAAAAGAGACTGTGATTCTGCACTTGTGAGTATGTGATTTGGATCAGTAAAGGGTTAAGTTAGATTACCTCAAATGAATCTAGGGTCCCAGCACAGACAACATCACCACTCGGGTCTGCTGTCAAGGAAACAAACTGCCGGGGTGTAGGGGTTGTATACGTTTTGTAGTTCTTGTATCTTCGGAAATCCCAAGCACGAACAGTGCCGTCGAGAGATGCACTTAAAAGGGAGTGGTTGTCAGCCATAAAATGAAGAGCAGTCACTGCATTGGTGTGCTCTGTGAAGGTGATGAAACATGATCCTGATGTAACGTTCCAGACCTGTGAAATGCAACATTATTAAAAAAAAAAGAGGCTTCAGAGAAGTAAATGAGAAGCAAGGTATGGAACACAATAGGTAAGTCTTTGAGATTTTAGTACCTTGACTTTGTTATCATCAGCACCAGTAGCCAAGAATTGTGAATCAGGTGAGTAAGTGACACAGTTTACATCAAAATAATGTCCTTGTTGCTTCAGTATATAGCTCTCAGATCGCCACTCCCAGACTAACAGTTGCCCAAGTTTCGCGCAACCGAAAGTCAACCAATTACCACGCTCATTAAAGACAGCTGTTGTTAACTTCTCCCTAGAAATGGAAAGCAGATGGATACAGACGAAGTCTGGCATCTGATAAAGCCCAAAAACACCATTTGAGAATCCCACCACAACCATGTCAAGACCCTGGTGATAGTCGCAAGCTGTTACTTTAGCTGATGCCTGGTTAAATCCATCCTTCCTCAACAAAACCCATTTCCCTCTATGCATATACTCTTCACGTTCATCTTCTCCATCATCCTCTGAATCATGATCTTTACCGTCATACCCTTTACGCTTTTTAATACTAGAGCCATTTTCCACCATCACCTCATCAGCCTTCTCTGGAGTATCAGGAGACGGTGGCTCAGAGTGATCATCTTCTGATTCATTCAATTTGACATCCTCTCCACTATATCCCCAGCTAAATATGTAACCATCCCGTGCAATGGTGAAAGCTCTGTTGACCTTGTTGGTCATTTTATCAACACCAAAGAAGCAACCCACAACAGAATCTCTGTGACCCAGAAACAAAAAGGGTTTATTTAAAACACCCTTCAACTTCCTGACGCAAAACAACCTAGCTGATAAATCCTTAGATCCAACAAGCAAATAATCAGAGTCCAAACTCCACTCCAAGGAGACAACTCTATCATCACAATTAGCAAAAGTCCTAACCCTCTCAAAGGCGAAAACCGCTCGACTAAACCCAGGAGATTGCCATATCTCTACCAATTTACCAATCCCAACAGCTATATACTTACCATTAGGGCTAAACTTCAAGGCACCAACTTTACCCTTGAAGCTCATTCTATGAAGAATCACCTGTCGAGGCACGTTGATGAAGAGGCATCGGTTGTTCTCATCGACGGCGATTAAGAAATTCCCGTCGGGAGAAGCAGCGAGGCGACAAATGTTGGAAGAGGAGTTCACCGGAAGAGTAACAGTATGGTGCTTGTTGAGGTCGGTGACGGAGACACGGTTGCCGACAGGTGAAATAAGCTTCGTATTCTGCGTGACGACGGCGTTGCCGCCTCTGTAGGGAGCCCCGAGAAGGTTCTGGAAGCGATAGTTCATGGTGTTCGGATCTCTCAGCCAGAAGATTACGGCGTTTAGGGTTTAACCAAAGGGTTTCTGAAAATCTCTGTTTCAATTGTTTTGTTTGATTTTTAAAATTTGTTTTAAAAGAAATGAATAAACATGGACATTTTCGCGCAATCTATAGGCCCATGGGCTTTTTTGTATACAAGGCAAAGGATGGGTATAATTGTAATTTTAGAGTTTCTGAGGGGTGAAAAGGTAAAAAGATAAGAACCAAGATTCGGGGATTTGAACCCGACGTGAATCGAACACGCAACCTTCTGATCTGGAGTCAGACGCGCTACCATTGCGCCACGGATCCTTGTGGCAATATAGCTCAACTAATCTATATATATACCCAACATGTCAGTATAAATTCTGCATACAAATGAAGTGATCGAGGCAAAAGATGATAAGGATTAGGACTAAGGAGCACAAAGAAGAAACTTAAATATGCTTTCTTGAAAGATCCTACTTCGTACATTTCATTGCAAGTTTTTTGACATTTCCGGTAGAAATTTAGTGTAGTGTCTTAATGTCATAAGAAATTTCTAAAAGAAAAGACGAAGAAAACTTTAATTGGTACGTTTTGATAACATTTTCAGTGCTAAAGAGAAGATTATAGTACGCATTCTTTCTATTTATTAGTTTAAGAAATTATTTAGGTTTTTCTATTTTACTATTTCGTTTTCCTATAGGATGCTATTTCTACGTTTATTATAATTAAGGACTAGGTGAAGATCCGCGTATACACGAGGGATTTTGTTTTTTTTTTTTAATTTAATTTTATAATGTTTTTTAAATATGTGTTTAATTTGTTCATGTTTGTTTGACGTTTGTTTTTCTTATTGGAGTTGTCATTTGATTTTCTTTTTTTGATTTTTTTAGTTATATTTCTTTTTTCGTAATTTTTGCGTATGTTTTAATTTGTTTATATTATTATTTTAGTTTATCATAAACAACTGCAATACTGAAGACGATATTTTTATATTGTTTAAAGTTAACTACAACACATATATT